>SGPK01000061.1:0-75448 GCA_004802695.1 Phellinidium pouzarii
TGGATAGATAAGCGGAGTGATGTGATGAGATGGATAGATAAGCAGGGTGATGTGATGGGATAAGGTAAGGAAATTGTAACAATTTGTAGCTGCCCATGATAATATTGTTCTGACTGAGCTTAGTCGTGCTACTGGTGCAAATAAATCATTAGAGTAAAAGTCTATGCCTTCTTGCTGTGCATATCCTTGCACTACTAGTCGTGCTTTATATTTGTCTATTTCTCCATTGGCTAGTCATTTAGTTTTGTATACAAATTTAGTGCCAATAATATTTGCATCCTTTGGTGGATAAACATATTCCCAAGTTTGTCTTTCTTTTAGTGTATCTATTTCATCTTTCATGCTTTTTGCCCAATGTAATGCATCAGGTCTTTTAATTGCTTCAAAGTATGTAGTAGGGTCTCCAAGTAATTCATTATTAAATTCATTAAATTCAGTTAAGTAGACTGCTATATTTATTTTGTCTTCATAGCTTAATCCACGTGACCTTTTAGTGGGTTTAGTTTGTCTTTCACTTCTTCTTGGTTCTAGTGTATAGTTGTGATTATCATTATTTTGTTGATTATTTTCAGTAATAGTTTGAGTATCAGTTTCCTCCCCTTCAATTTGAGAAGGTTCTACTTCGAGAAATTGTATATTCCTTTCGACTGTTACTTTTTGATCATGATAAATTCTATGTCCTTTACTTTCAGTGTCCCAACATAGCCATCGGCCATGGGATCCTTTAGGAGTTAGTTTATTAGTATTTTCTTGTCTAAAAATGACATGTGTGCCAAATTCATGTAAATCTTCAAATATATATGCTTTGTTAAATCTTTTATAGTAAGGAGATATAAAATTTATTGCCACCTTAGGAGTTCTGTTATGTATAAAAGTTGAGTAATTAACGGCTTCTCCCCATAATTTGTCTGGTAATTTTTGTCCGAGTAAGTTTGTCCGTACTTGATTTAATATTGTTTGATGTGTTCTTTCTGCAACACCATTTTGTTGTGGAGTGTCATGTACAGTTAGTTTGCACATAGTGCCCTGACTATCAAGAAATTGAGTAAAGTCACTTGATAGAAATACAGTGTCATTGTCTGATTGTAATATTTTTATTTTTATTCCATATTGAGTGAATAATAAAGTTGCCCATTTGACATAAGCAGTATAGCCTTCAGATTTAGTTTTAAGTAGGCTCATTTGTACCCAGCATGTACAGTCATCAACTAATGTTAATAAGTATTTAAAATTTCCTATTGCAGTTATAGGTGCAGGTCCCCATATATCCATATGAAAGTGATCACCAAAGTTTTTAGCTAATTCTGAAGTACGAGTTTTTGGTATTGGATTTCTTTTAATATTCGCTTCTATGCAGTTTTTACATTGAGTTTCAGTTTCATTGCTTATTTTATAGTTTATTGATTCTGGATGATTTTTAAGTAGCCATTTTAGGTATGTGTAACTTAAATGTCCGAGTTTCTAATGTAATTCAAATAGAGTTATAGTTTGAGTAGCGCTCATTTGATAATGATTAAATATAGAGTACAGGTTATTTTCACATTTAATTTGACCACATATCTGCCCATCTGGATACTTTATTGTACATATATCATCTTTGTAAACAAATTCATATCCTTCTTTACATAATAGTGACTGACTAATTAGTGTCATGTGCATTTCTTTAGTGTAGTAAACATCTTTTATAGATATAGTGCTTACTTCATTTCCATTTGGTATCTGGACAGTTAAAATCCCTATTTTATAGGTAATAAAATTTTGTGAGTTTGCGGCCATTACAGTTACTGGATGAGTTTTCCAAATATTAGTTAGTCGGTTTAAGTAAGGAGTTAAATGTAGAGTAGTGCCAGAGTCAATGATATCCCAAGTATGTGTTATTTTATTAGTTAATTCAGTTTTTAAGTAAATGGCATTAGCGCTTACAATGTTTGAGTCAAAGTGATCCATTTCCATGGTGTTAATATCATAATCAGTGCCATGTTCACCGAGGAAATTGAATAGCAAATTTTCATTTGCAAAGTGCATCGTCATAGTGAGTGGTGATCCAAAGATTGGCATAGGAGGTAGTTCCTCAATAGTCGCACTGCTTGTAGTCACAATGTTTGCTGCTGCTGCTGGTGCTGGTGGTGCGGTGATAGCGAGAGTATTGCCTGGGTTATTGACCACAGGTTTCGCCTGCTCCTGGGCTTTCTTCTTCTCCAAAGCTCGTTTAGTTGTGTTAGTAAGTGGTGCTTTGCAGTCAGGGCTCATGTGCCCATATTTGTTGCAGTTAAAACATTTAACATATCGTGCATTAGTAGTGGAAGTTCCTGGCTGAGTTCCCCCCCCGCAGCTAAAACTGCGCCCTCTCGATCCACCCCTGCCTCGTCCTCTAAGTCCGCCCCTTCCCCTAAAGTAGGGATGATTTGCTTCATTGCGGTAGGGGTGTGCAGCAGTGATAGGGTTCTGTCGCTTATTAGTCATCTGCCAGTTAGTGAATGCTTGCTGACACTCATTGATTAACATGTCTGGTGTCGTGACATAAAGTTTGGCATTCAGGTCGAGTGATTGCCAATATTGATTGATGGCTCACGCATGAAATTTGAGCTGACCAAGTACGTATTTGTATTGCAGCAGTATCGCATTAGTGATTGCCGAGATATAAGTACTGTCCACCGGCCGTTTGCCATGAGTGCAGAGTTCTGCATATTGACGTTCGAGTTCATCAAGTGTTTTATCAAATTGGGAAACGTGTCCCCTAATGTTAAAAAGTGCGCCTTCATTTACAGAGTCCGTAACTGTAGTTTGGACGTCGAATCGCTTTCTTAGTGCTGCAATAAGCAGGTGAATTTCTCTGATGTCAATATAGTTGGCTAAAATCTTATCAGGAATAGTTTTTATTATTGATGAAAATATTGCCCTTGATAGTGGGCGTTCTGTGGCTAATGGTGTGTCAAATAGTAGATTCTCCATGCCACAAGTTTCGATAGTGTTGGTGATGCGGAATATCCACATCTTCCAGTTCTTAATGCCTTTGAGTGCTTCGACTCCATCAAAGATCTTAGTAACTTCTTGGGGTTTGATTGACATAGCATCTGGATGATCATGAGTTCAAGTTGGCACCACTTCAGAGTAAGTTTCAGTATTGTGTGGTAAGTTAGTTTCATATGAGTGCATACTTTCATTGCTTGGTGAGTTTATAATGCCTTGTAAGTTTCTTCTTAGTTCTTCGTATGTGACAGTGATGTCTTCGGCAGTAGTCTCAGGTAAAGTCTGAGTCACAGTAGTAGTATCAGCAGTAGTAGTAGTAGTAGTAGGCTCAGTAGTGCCTGTATTTACTGGTGGTTTGGGAGGTAACAGTGCTCCTTGAGTAGAGCTACTAGATCGAGTGTGTGCTGAAGGATGGTCTGAATTATCAGATGAAGGAGGTAGATGACGGCAAGGTGGCATATAACAATGAGGATGAAGGTGAGTTCAAGGGAGCCGGGGCTCATAACCTCTTAAGCAGACAAGTTGGGAAAGTAGCAAAAGCTTATAGATTATGGGCCAGAGGCCCCAGTCTTATATACTGTACAGAATGTATAGCATACCATAGATAGTAAGTGAGCATATGGTGCATATAGTCATGTGGGTAAACAAGTGAAGTCATAGTGTAAACATATGTGGGAAAGTAATATCTTAATATAGCACCTTAGTTTAGTTGCGTGATAGCTTTTTGCAGACGTGTAATAGTAATAGGAGCTTCGCTTCCCCCCAATAATAATAAAATATATTAACAAATACATTTCCTATTGTAACTAATTTGTACATGAAATATCATCTCCATGCCGAACCTCAGTCACGGACTCGGATGCGGTTGATATCTATCTGGTCTGGTGACCAGCGCGCTGCCGCATGCAAATCGGATATATGTGGTACAGACAGCAACAGCAATAGTATGTAAAAAAAAANCAGAGCTAGAGTCTACTCTACTCGAAGCCTCCCAACGCCTCGATCTCCCGCTCGATCTCAGACTGCCGTTCCTAATAATAACATGGTCAGTGATAGATAAGCATTCGCAAACAACGGAGGTACAGGTGACATACTCGCAGGCGACGGAGATCCTCGAGCTCTTTCAGTTCGCGTTTTACTTGCTCCTGCTGGTCCTGCTCGTTCATCATTTGAGTACACAACAAATCAGAATGATCTTCGGAGAGAATAAAACCCACTTTCAGTCGGCGTATGGCCTCCCCCTTCTCTTCCTCTCTCGAGACAGTTGCTGACGAAAAGTCCTCTACGAACTTGGGCACGTACGTCGGAATTATGCCTTGCGCTAGCAGCATAGCTTTCGTCATCCATAATTTTTGTCAGCAAGTCGATATCGTGGCATAGTGCGTCTGTGAGTGTGAGGTGGCTTACCGCGTGGCCTATAGATGTAGTTGAAAACCACAATCGGGTCCGGATTCGATGGGTCGAATGGCATTGAGTTCATCTTTTTCGTGCGCAGCGCCTTCTGTTCGCCCAGGCTTGGCAAGGAACTATGGTTAGCTGGGAAGCAGGACGAAAAGAAAGGGGGTAAAGGGGAAGGGAGGTAAATGAGAATGCATTTTTTCCCACCAGATACCCCGAGCGCCGTTTATCCTGCTACGCTTTTGTGTCGGGTCGTTCCCCATACCAGGGACATAGTACGTCGGGTCGCGCGACTCCGTGAAGACAACCTGCAATATCTCGACGCGTATAGTCCCGACATCACCAAGCTGCGTTGCGCCGAACGTTGACGCCTCGTCTGTTTTCATGATTTTCCTCATATAAAAACTCTATTTTTTCCTCGCAAGGTCAAGAGGAAAGCGAACCCGAGAAGACGATGTCCGCGAAGATGAAGGGCTTGACCGTGTTGGCGTCAATGCTGACACCGCTGCATACGATCTCTTTCCCCATCTTTCGCTGGTCGTAGCCGCGGTTGACGAGCTCGACGCCATCGATGAAGATGACCAGCTGCAGCGAGGACGGGAAGTGCTCCGCGCAGAAGAGGATCGCAAATTCCTAGCAATAACGTAGAACAGTCAGTACTCAGCCCTTCGAGCGCCTATCAAGACTATCGCCAATTCACGTCGCAAATATGTACATGCATATGATAGAGATATAATGGATTAAAACAAGAACCTTGCCAGATTCACTCGCAATCCACGACGTGACCGTCGAGCCGACGATGTGTGTGCCATATTCCACAAGTACGCCACTGTCCTCTATTTGAATTCCGATGTCGCAGTTGGAAAAACGGGGCATCCCAGTGCGCAGTCGGCTGGGTGTGAGATACAAGAAGTGACAAAAGAAGAGAGAGGATGCGCTGCGGCAGGCACTCAGCGAGCGGTAACCCTCATCGATGCAGTATGCGGTGGGAATCCGTGGGATGAATAGTCTTTGCCTGTGACGAGGACACGCGCTCGGCACGTGCCGTGACTATAGAACGCGTTCCTTGAGAAACGACTGCGTGAACAGGGCACATTCAAGGTTTAAGGTTTAGACAGGAATGCATCCTCACATACGGTAAATCCAAGCCATTTCTTTTGTCAAAGCGGGCACATTGAAACAATTCAAATTTCACGTCAGATTTCTGCCCTTGAATTCCCTGGGTGGCGCGCTGACCTGACTCTGAGCAGCTTCTCGGTATTTGAGCAGCGAGCGGCACCTGGTGCTTGAATTCTTGTCTGCCACGAGACACTTAACTTCTCAGGTATGAGGCGGTTGCGAATGCTTCCATGTCCATTGCAAATTACGTTTACTATTTGCCTTACCGTCTTCACGCCTACTCTCGGCCGCCATTGAACGTCAGACACGCAGAGACCTCATTATGGTTTCTGAGAGCTATTTATGAAGATAATACTTGAACGAGATACTCACAAGTACTGGTTTCTGTATAAAAAAGAAGCATCTACACGGATAAATATGTCCTTCGTGTCAGGCTTGTCTTCTAACTTGGTTATTTCTAGTACGTGCTAGTGAATGCTAATTATCGCGATTCCAGTTGTGTGACTCATGCACGAAGTTTACATCGCGGTGTTCTACCTATGTCTGGTGCCATGCTGCGCCTTTGCTCTTGTGTGCAGCTGGTACTTCTGTCATCTTAATACCTTTGTGGTGCCCGCCTTCTTTTCCGCCTTGTGATAGAGACTCTGAAAGACCCCGTCTACATATTTTCTGTCCTATGGCTTGGAAAGTGGCGTAAAATGGAAAGACTCGAAGACCCTGCTGGATATTGTGGCGGTTTGTTTATTTTCGTGCTTGATTGATGACTGTTGTAGTAATTATAGTGTAGACGAGCTTATTCTATGCCAGATTTCATTTTCATCTGGGTTTCATTTCATTGTCCCTAACTCAGTCGATATGTACGTTCTTTCTAGGACCTCAAACGTTAATAACCCTTCGCAGGACTAGTAATCCTAGAGTCAAATTATGTTCTCATCCGGCTTTATCTTTACCTTAATGTGCGCTTTGTTTATAGAAAGTCACTGAATTGAGGATCGCTCGAAAAGCGGCTTGCGGCGTACTATCATCCCCTGGAGGGAAAAAAGCTAACTAAGGATAAAAATAAACAAAGAGGTTCTTTGCTTCGAGTCAGGGGTATGAAAGACATTTCAATCCTAAGTCAGGTCGATCGCGCCGTCAGCGTCGTAGATGAAATCCACCGGACCCGCGGAAGTGCTCCTGTCTCCCTCGGTCTTCACTTTCATCTTCCCCTTAGCACCCGACGCACTCTTTCGCTTCCTGTGCTCCTCGAGTTTGCGTGCTATTTCTGCCTGCTGTGCCTACATGAAAAATTCAGTAACAGAATGGGGCTCCACAATGGAATCTACAGAAACAACTGACTAGCAACTGTTGTTCTTCATCATCATCATCAATATCGGAAAGATCGATGATATTCCCTTCTTCCGTCTTGACTTCAGAGCACCGTTTTTTACTTTTCTGGGCATGTCCATTTTGACTTTTAGAGGGTCCTGCAACTGGAGAGGGTGATCGCGGTCTCTTGCTTCCTTCTGCTTGAATTGCAGGGATGATGTGAAGGGCTCGAAGGATATCTTCACAATTCCAAAGTAAACACAAAATAAAGGATTCACGCTCGCCAGTCACAATTTCAGCAGTTGACTTACCCTTCGGACGGTAGATGAATCGAAATGTCACGTATGGGCTCGTCTCACCCTGGTATGCGGTCGTCGATACAGAAGTCCGAGGAGACATCACACTCTGAGATTTATCGAGACTTCGCAAGCATCAGTTAAATAATTGTGATTAAAAGGACCGGCCTACCCTATTCGATGGCCACTCATTTTCTTTGAGCGCTCACTTAGCGGCTTTTGGAAATAATCCGGGACTACTTCTGGACGATAAGAGACTTTCTCGTCGACGACAACGACGCGGTAGACGATGACGGAGATAGTACCCAGGTCTTTAGAAGGTGAAAAAANTTGCATCGTCGTCTGATTATATTCATGGAAGCGTGAGCATAGTATAGTAAAAGGTGACAATTGGACTAAAGTCGGCACACCAATTAAAGCAGCATGCGAGAATTTGAAGGGCCTGAATGAGGTGGCATCCAGCCAATGGCCTCTTGATATCCCCGAAGAAGATCCCAGGTAATGTCGGGACACGAAGTTGTCTAGTTTGGCGCCGTCAACCTCCATGTATACGAGGCTGGATGTTGCCATAGGCGCTTCGGTATTCATCCATAGTATCTGAAATGTCTGCACGCCCCGTATGTGATGTCAGAAAAATGCTATTGGAATGTACTTGACTTGGGCTGGCGTTAGAGCAAATGCTTTGTGTCCGCCGATTCGACAAGCGCACCTTGTTAATTTGGCTCGCGATGTAACAGGTCACCACATTCCCTTCGACCTTGACGTCGTATTCTTCGTACTTCTCCCCATCACTCTCTATCCAAGCTTTATGGTTCCGCCAGAGAGGCATTCTTCAATCCTATCCTGCTTTGTCGTACGCTCGTCAGGAGGTCGTTGTAATTTTGATTTCAATTCGGTTTCGGGCGTCCGATACAAATTCTAGGTATCTCAGAGATGGTAGTGCTTGCAGGATAGCTCAAGAATGTCGTATGTTCTGAGAGCTTCTGCTAGCTCTGTAGGTGTCTATGTATAGCAACTGCCTTATGATATGATGCTAGGTCGCAGCCCCACGGGAGTAGGGCTCTGCACCGTACCGTCTACGATTACAGCGGCCGTATTTCGCACATCCATATACGGTTGCGGACCGTAAGAATACGGACCATATTAATATATATATTGCAGGTTTGCTTTACGGTCATTTTACGACCGTATACGGCATATTAATATTACGGCATTACACCCGAGTGTACATGTGAGCCCAAGTCAATGTAATTTTATCTGAGTATACAAGTATGTTCTGGATGGCTAAAAACTTGGGGAAGCTGAATAATTATTTATTTCTCATGTCATGATGGGTTTCATAGGGGTAAGATTACATGTTTTGGTAGTTACAAGTTACAAAAACCTTTTATTTAGAAATAGGGTTTGTGTCAAAATATGTTATCTCAAGAGTAAGTTTGGGGTTAACGTATCGCCAAGTATAGTCTTTTACGTAAATTCAACTTCCTAGTTCAGAAGCTTCACACTAGTACTGCATATTTCCTTAATATTAATCCATATTTCTACTTCAAAGTCATCCACTTACGGCGTACTTTACGGCGGTACTTTTATTCCGTAAATTATGCAGGCATAGTTACGTACGTATTAAGTTGCATCATATCGAAATCATAGAGCAAACAGGAATGTATGGAATGTATGGATACAAAATGAGATCTTACAGAAATGACTCGGAGCTTGTAGGCTAGGTAAACCGGACAATACTTAAGAATAAAAAGGAAGTCCGCAGAATCTTTGTTTGTGCTGGTATCCTAATCCACTGTTAAATCAATAACGCCATTAGCGTCGACAACAAGAGGATGATACACCGCATGGTTGACGATAGGCTCGAGTTTGACTTCGCTTATTAAGCTTCCGGGACGGGTACTCGATTTGGAGTATCGAAGACATTCTATTTTTCGATCTAGCTCATCGCGCCTGGCCTAAAATATAACCAAATAAATACGAACACTGAAGTTTAGTATGTGCAAAAAGACACACCTTGAGTTGTCTCAAAAGATCGTTGTCATCTTCATTAAGCTCGTTAAATTCATTAAGTTCGTCCTCTTCCTCTTTCAGTTTCCGATTTCTCGATGGGATTGAGATAGGCCGCGCTGAAGTCTGCACTCTCGGCTCCGTGATCAAATCTTTCACGCGTTTCCGAGGATCAGTCACCATATGCTTGTGATTTCGATTCCGTACTGAGATGAAAGGAGATAGAGAGCGCTTATAACCTATTGAAGATGGGGTAACGTGGTATTCTTCGGACTTTATCGGCGGAATGTCCGCGCCTTCAGTTTCCACCGCTGGCAAACTGAATCGCTCTTTCGTGTCATACAGTGGAGCGTACTGCTCTTCCTTCAACTGCACGTCAGTTGTGATTATACCATCTGCTCGTAATACTTCTGTAAAGACAATTCAGAATGTGCGAAACGAAAGATGTTATATCAATTCCGACCTTGAGGTCGATATTTGAAATGGATGATAGCAAGGGGAGGTTCGTTGTCGAGAGTAGTAATCGAGTGGACTTTGTGACAATACCCCTCAGGAAAAAAGGTACTCCCGTCAGAAAGGCTGTATATACGTATCTTCAGTAAGAGAAAGACAATGATTTAGAATGTCGGACCACTGAAAGAAACGCACCAGACACGATGAACTCCAGCCTTCTTCCAACGTTCACAGATAGGTCCGTTCTCAATACTTGCTGGGAGAGTTGGAACTGCCTCTCTCTGTTCCACCAAAACCTTCAGAAACTTGACGGACATCGTACCAATATCAGAAGGGCGGAAAATATTTCCAGCATCTTCGTCGTCTAATTCCTTCAATAAGAGTGCGAATTTTATCGATCAGAAAAGCCGTCATACCAGTTAGCTCTATTGTAGAGAAAATAAACTCCTTAATTTCGTTCTTGCTGAGGTTGATACCACGAATCCGAGACACGCGATGTTCGGTCTTGAGCAGCCACAGCTGTTTCGTATCAATACCATCGAAGGTGACACTGACAGCCACATTCTCGTTTGCCTTTACAGACGTTCTTACCGCAAATATAAAGTTCTGCGCAAAATATTGATTCATTAGATGTTGGGACCAAGTGGCATGTATGCAACGAGCGGCCACCTTGCCAGATTCGCTGGCGACCCAGCAATGTCTGGTATTTCCAGCCCCGTCGATTTTGTATTCCTTCAATTTCGTGCCTTCACATTCTATCCAAGCTTCATAAGCATCAAGGCGAGGCATATTGATGTTTTAATCTCGCGGAAGTCGTCCAAGGCCGTTCGACCATCGACTCGGACAGCGGATGCGGAAGTGGACGTAAAACAAGAATTCGACTGCAGATGATGGGAAATATTTTAAGGTATGTATATTCAAAGTAAAGGGGAAAAACCGACACAGAGAATGAAGCAGGATTTCGGACGGTAGATTAGATAAGTGGAAGATACCACTGTTGTGTTGGAAAAAAATACATCACGTGTTACACTCATGTCACGACGACCATTCTGACATCTGAGTCGGAACCACAACAATCTTCAGAAGAGAATTTAGTGCTTCAGGAACCTACGTTTTTAATGCATCCAGGAATAGAGCGAAGGGATTGAAAGAAAAAAAAGGAGCAGCATCTATGGGAGGCGGGTCGACCGAAAAGGATCTAAATCAAAGTTCATGAACGCCAGGTCCCTACCAGAAACAATAGACTTGAAGGGATCTACAAAACTCTAATTCCATGAATGAATCTTCGTTTAAAATCCACTAGATATTAATATTGTTAAATCCTCTGCTATGAAAAAGTTTTGTTTATTTTATAGAAATACAACCATCCTCTTCTTGTAAATGCGATTTAATTAGATCCTTTCGGATCACAATGACTTAGAGAGAAAATTACTACATCTTCAGTAGATGCGACTAAAAATTAAAATGAAAAGAAGAAGGGACAGAGTTTTCTAGGCCTAATCACGAGTTGAGATCGCTAAAGAGCTTTCATCATTGCTTCCTCTCCAATATCTTCTTATTCTGCAAGACGAACGCTTGCAGGCGCCTGGAAGAGGAGTCGCAAATCCCAACCAACTCCTCCGCAATGCTCGAAACGACACCGCTCTCGTCCCCCCCAGCAGCGAGATCCATGAGCTCATCAGAAAAAGCTTGGATCGTTTTCATAACTTTCTGCGCGTGGCTATAATCACCAATTGCGTGAGACGTCGTTGCACACGCATCCATTTTAACGGGTCCCAATATAGCTTCTGACAAAGTCTGACCTTGACTCGAATCCCCATCTAATGATTGATGCTCCTCCGCGTTTGAGTCGTTGTCATGCAGTTCACCAATCTCGCTGTCTGACTCATCTATGTAAACCGGATGGATAGAATCGTTCTCAGAATCCCTGTTCCGAAGCCGAGAAGTGTAGTGGCCGTTCTTCTCGTTTTCTATTTCTCTGCCCAAAGAATCTTCGCGACGTCGCTTCCTATTAGACGACAGTCTCGCCGGCGCTAAACACGTAGATACATAAGTCATTATATGCGAAGTCCTTCCTCTTACCTACTTTTTTCGACTGCTTTGTCTGCGATGCGCTCTATTTTCAACATACCCCCAGAATTGGTAAGTCTATTCGAATTCGTGGACTTTTTCATAGCACGATCACGGTATGCTGAACCGAGTCCCAGGGACATCCACAAATCACAGCTCTGCCTAAGAATACGGCATCTCTGACATCTGTAGGACTTTGCTGTATTGCGAACGCAGGTAGCTTCATTTTTCGTGCAACGTGTACATTGCGCACGCGCGAACCGGTGAGAACTAGAAGATCCTGGAGGTATGGGAGTTCCACCATTATTTGAATAGCCTAGCGTCCATGTGTTTGTCAAGGATCGTTGAGTGTTTCCAAAGCGGACTCTCCTTTCGAACTCTGATTACGGCGGTTTAGATGTAAAAATAGTGAAAACTAAAAAANTTTGCCCTACCTTGTTATAGACCAGAGGAGGTTGAAAGGAATAATGCGTATAAGCAAAAAAAAAAAAAAAGTGGAATATCAAATAAACTTACTGTTTGCATAGAACCGCATTTAGAGCTTCCAGTTGCGACGTGGTTCTGTATATTCTTTGTCAAGAACTCTGCAAGAAAACAGTTGCTATCCGACTGTTTCGGACCATAGATTATCTCAAAGGTGACAATTGGGTCACTTTGGCATTGGTCAAATGGCTGACTCTCAAACGTGTGGTATTGTGGAGAGTACATCCTCTTCTTCGGTGTCTTGCTAAGTCTGTAAATTTATTATATAAAATAATACTGCAGGAAATTTGAGAGCTTACGCTATTCTGTGAGGGCCAACATTAGTATCGTGGTCATGCCCAAGCATCGGTTCCTGCTTCCATTCACGAAGCTTCGGGGGTTGGTCTTCAAGAAGAGATTTCGATTGAATCACCACTTCACTTATGTGTACGATGATCTTCCCAATATCCTCGAGGTCGGAATGATCTTTCGTCCAAATCTTATCACCTTTATTCAGACGGGGAAATTTGGGAAGTCGTTGAGAAGATTATAATAAACGAAGACGAACCTCTTTGGGCCTCCGTGAATATAAAAGGCCGCAGCGAGTTTTTATCAACCCAAGAACCCGGAAAACAGCTCTCTCTCTTCGTAGATAATATAACATTTCCTACGTGGATACTATCGACATAAACGTCAGCTTTTGCAGTCGCTGAGGTCTCGCTCTTATGTTCCTTGATAAAGATGACGAGATCCTGTATCAAAGGTGTTATACGAGAAGTTGAGCACACTATAAATGAGAGACGAGCCTTACCTTGTTAATCCAACTTTCAACATAACACGTTGTAATCCTACCGGAACAACCTTCGCCATACTCCTCTGCCCTCCGCCCATCGACCTCGATCCAGACATCGAAACGACCGTGGCGTGTCATGTAAAAGTTTGGATTCAGAAAGGCACACCGTTATTGATCAGTTGCATGCAAAAGGTTGCTCCAGCGTTCGGCGACAGATGAATGTATTGTGCAAGCGTATACTTCAAGTTATGTCGTGAAACGAAACGTGTCCGCTTAGCGTTTTTGGCAGTGGGCGTATTCGGCTATTAATTGGCATGTATCATTGCTCCACACACTTTTTGATCGACATCGTTAAATGGCGCATGCTTGAAGTATAATATCCTCTTGTCCAATCGTCATATAGAAAGATGCTTAGGTACACCGTGTCCTATCTTCCGTATTCGGTCACCGTCAACACTTCGACTTGCCTTGTCTTATAGCGCAGTCATGTCATTCATTCCCCAGAATTTTGTCATTGATATATGATATATTCTAGCTATGTCAAAGTGTGCTTAAACATTTGATTACGACTATATAGAAGATCGGCCCGGGGTATGTTTATTCTGCGTATGTTGGTATACTAAATCTTCCTCTCTATGAAGAATGTAATCATTTCATGTAGGGTCTGCCAGTGATTTTTGCATGCAGGAGTAGGCGGAGACGCACCCTCTTGATGTCTACCTACCAAATTAAGGCAGAAATAGCGTATCTTTCATCTGGGTGACAATGTTATATTAAGACTGAGGCTGAGGCTGACCGTCAGGTACCCGGGTCAATCTTTAGGTCTTATAATCTGCTGCACTGAGCCAAAAGTACAAATATTAACATTCATAAAATATGCGATAGGACCTGGACCTGGACCTGGACCTGGACCTGACGTCGCTTGCACGGATTCTCCTAAGTTAAATTTTCTATTTTTCAAACGTTTAATTTTTTTTCCTTCAAAACACTCCGCGGCTTCAAGTTGTCTCAGATTATAGACGCCACCTCTTTCCTGATTTGGACATGTCGTAATCATAGTTAAGCAAGTGCTGTCTTTATGCGTCTGACTGACTTTGTTTTTCTGACTTTGACTTTCATTCGCTATGAGCCATGAAGACTCAATAGTAAAAGCATGCCGCTGCTCGCATGATGGCTCGGATGGCGTTGTTCTCCATGCACATTATACCAGCTAATACGCAGGCACTGGACTTCGGTTGCTTCGGCGTTTCTCTTGCCTCGGAGCTGAGACTGAGTGAGAAAAAGTCTTGGACGAGGAGTGCCCCGAAAACAACAAGTGTCAATAACTCGTGAAACGGGAACTATTTGGCAAAATTTAATGCAGAAGTTTTTTTTTTACTTTAGGATTTTATTGCACGCGAAGTACCACGCTCAACAAATCTTATATTTTTCCTAGTCGGACAGCTAGTACCGGGCCCCTCCTCACTTAAACTCACACTTCTGTGTTGACTGTTCACTCTCTGCCTTTGCCTTTGTGGGACTTAAACTGCTTCATTCCTTAACTACAAACATGGAGTCCGGTGTTCCTTCTCCAATTAGTCCTCTCGCCGCCAGCTCGAGCGAGGACGAATATTTTCCGCATAGATCCTTACGCCATACCGCTGGAGTGCGAACTATATACTCTCTGACGCAGGTGCAGTCTCCACTCACGCAATCAGCTATCTTTGAGAACAATACAGAAGGGGACTCTATTGCTGCAGACACCCGCACACCGTCGCCGGTCGACCCTTTTCTGACTCCAGGGACGTCTGCTCCCCCCNGGTTCGGTATATAGCCCCGTAGAATGCGAAATTTCGACGGGCTCAAGCTTTAATCCCATTTCTGCAGAGATAACGACGCTGGCTGGCGTGCACATCCTATCTAGTTCGTTCGTCAACTCCAATGACGATATACTTCCTGTTCCTCCCCTCCCCGCCTTTGTAAAGCGACCCTTGCGATCGGCTGTCAGTGCCGTGGACATTTCCGTCGCTAGTAGCGGTGGAATACGGTCTGTGAAGAGGGAGACTTTCTCTCCTCCGCCACCGATGCTTCGTCGTCCTTCTACAGCTTCATTTGGAACGAGCTCTTCTATACGGCATGTATTGCAACGTCCAGGCATAACTGGAATGGTCGGTTCAGATATTCCGACGTGCCTTTCTCCACCAGGCTCCGCAAACTCGCTTCCTGGAAAGTCTAGCCAACCTGGTGTCGCATCACAGCTTGGTGTGATTGAACGCCTGACCACCAGTAGATTTAAGCCTAAGCGCATGCAGTCTTCAATGCTGCGTCCGGATAGTATTATGGACAAGCCTTGGATGAATAGACCCGATTCTCGTGTGCGTGCTGCGTATTTCCTGACGTACGGTTTCTGGTTTATCGGCTTTTTCGGGAGCTTCCTCCGTATTTTCTTCGGCAGGATGAACGTGCAACTCTTGGAGGGAAACCTGTGCCTAGTTTTGGAAGACGAGTTCAATGGAAACCAGATCGACACTACTAAGTGGGGCTGGGACGTTCAAATGAACGGATTTGGGTGAGCAGTTCCGTTGCATCTTCAGAATTTGTTTCCCCCCTTTTTTCCCTTCCCGACTCCAGGTATCGCGTTTAGTTACATGCCAGATCTGTCATTTACAATGAACGAGCTTCCACGCCATTTTCGCATTCAATTTAATCTTCATTCAAGGTCGAGACTCGATTCCTTGCCCTTCTTGTCGTCGCATAATATCATTATTTGATTTCTTTCTCCGCACTTTTAATCCGGTAGCTAACTGTGTTCAGGACCGGCGAATTTGAAATGACGACCAACTCGCCAAACAACTCTTTCATAGAGGACGGTGTGCTCTACATCGTCCCGACGCTTACTTCTGATGTCATTGGTTCTGCGGCAGTCTTCGACGGATTTACGTACAATATTACGGGCTGTACTGCCTCTAACGCCTCTTTGTGCGGAGCTGTCTCCAACATCACAAGCCACTCTGTCATCAAACCCATTCAGTCGGCGCGTCTTACAACGAAAAACAGCTCCTCGATCAAATTCGGACGTGTTGAGATACGCGCAAGGAACCCTAGCGGTGACTGGATCTGGCCCGCACTATGGATGCTCCCTGTCAATAACATATACGGGCCGTGGCCGATTTCTGGTGAAATTGATATTATGGAGTCGCGTGGAAACGGGAGAAGCTATAAAGCGCAAGGTAACAATTATGTGCGCTCCAGCCTTAACTGGGGCCCACTCACTTGGCTCAGTGAAGTTTCAAAGACGTATGGTTGGTGGAAAGCTCGCCGCAACAGCTACGCTGACGACTTCCACGTGTATGCACTAGAATGGTCTGATAGATTTATGTGGGTACATTTCAAAGATGTTTTAGTGCTTTCGTATTCACTGTATCCCACAATGTAGCCGTGCGTATGTTGACGAAAGACTTCACTACATGCTCCACCTCACATTCGACAAGCCTTTCTTCGATCGGGGCGACTTCCCACCTGCTGTACTCAACGGCTCTCAGGAGATCACCGTTCCTAATCCATGGGGTTTGACTGACTTCGCAGCGCCCTTCGATCAGCGTGCGTTTCTCCGAAATCGTATCTACCTGATCAAGCCTAAAATTCACACCAACAGCGTTCTACTTGATAATGGATGTCGCAGTGGGCGGCACAAATGGATGGTTCCCTGATAACGTAGGCAATAAGCCGTGGTTGGACGAGTCTTCAAGTATGTTGATAAGTTTACTTCCTATTGAACATCGATGCCTAATAAATCCTGTTTTACTTTACGCAAATAGCTCCTATTTATGACTTCGCTCGCTCACAGAATACTTGGTATGCGACTTGGCCGAAAGACGTGCGGAAGCGTGCTCTAGCCGTGTACGTCGTACAATGTTTCGTATCTTGGCTTATCAACTCATGTGATTGACCTTAGTGACTACGTGAAAATGTGGCAACTTTGTTAAGAGTCAACCCTCCTTTTTCGTGTTTCTGCTGGATGTGGTGGGCGAATTCGTCAACTTCGTCTGTGAATAGCTCTCCATTCATCTGAAATCTCAACCGGGGCTGTCTTCCCATGTGCTACGTCATGACGCGCACTAATCATCGTGCGCGACGCGCAAATTAATTATCTCACCGCTCCTCACACATCACGCACGGCCATCTATACTTTTCGGGCGTCAAATGTTTCTCATTCTTTTTGGTATAAGGTTTATGTGGCTTAGATACGTCCTCGGTTCATTGACATGTTGTTTTTAATTCGGTTCTAGACTAGATAAATAATTTGCTAACGAGTTTAATCAGATTTCCCGTATTGCAAATGTCTCTTAGTTTTGTATAGTAATCAATATTAATGTTAATGTTAATGTGCTTCCGCTCGCGCATTTCGCATTTTAGCAGATGCCGACGAACATATAATTGGCCTTACTTCTATGCAAGTCGATTGGTTGGTAGAACTCTTTATCAATCTGGTGTTAGGTCAATAACGCCGCCGTTAGTTGTGAAACTGGGTTCCGCCTCCAAGAATAGTGACGGTTCCCGCTTTAAACAGTCAGGTCGGCAAGCAGTCATGTGGCACGAATTGTTGTCAAAGATGCAGATGTCTAATTTACCTCGTGGACATGTAACTCATCATCATCTGTCTGTTCGCCAACTATATATTCACGCTCTTCTGAGGTCTGTTGTTAAGGACGGACGTTTCTCTTCCTCTCGCTTAACAGGGATTGCATTTTCTCTCTCAATTTGCGTTACTGCGCTAGAACTCCCATCCGAACCTAGGGAGACCTGGGTATCCCCAATCCTCTTTCTTTTCCGGGATTGTTTCTCCTCAAGCTAGTCACTGTTGGGGATGGCTTTTGACTTTGCCGGTAAAGACGTTTACCATGGGATCTACATGCGAGTTTGAAAATCACATGAGGACTGTCATGGATGTAAGACTCTTTCCCAGCAATCTTCGTCGTGCAACAGCACGGAATAACGAAATCTCTCCCCAAGAAATTGTGTTTCTCAAACTGAAGGAGCAAAACGTATGCCGAAACCGATAGATTTGCAGTGCCGTTCTCTGGATAGGCATTAAGTAATTCATAGACGAGAACCCAGACTCGGAAGAAGGACTCGACATCGTGATGTGCCGCATATGTAACATGCAGTGTCTATTTTAATTTTGTCACTTTGTTCGACGACGGTGACATAGTGATCGTAATCTTCCTGACCATACGCCTTGATATATAATCTCTTTGTCTCGCCCGTAAGAACAGGAAAACGGTTTCTGTAACTCCAACGTCTGATGTTGCCAGAACAAACGAAGATGGAAAAAAACACAGGTGTTCCCTATTAAGCTGTTAATTAAATTATGAACACACACTGGACCTCAGGATAGACTCACTGTCTGCTCAGTCAGAGCATCACCGATGCCATCCTCGTCCATTTCCACTGCATTTTCCCAGTCAACCAATATACCCTCTTCCTTCACCCGATCTCTATTGAGCACAAGGCTCAAACCATATGTACAATCATTACTCACAGGAAGGATCGAGGACCTGATTTATAAATTTCACATCACTTCCGTCATCTAGTTTATCATCCAGTTCCGTGTCGAAATGTTCAGAATTAATGAGGATATTGTAGCGACTAACATCTCGATGCAAAACACGCTTTTTCTTAACACAGATTTGATGGCCTGCTCACGAGAAGGTGTTAGTAACGTACAGCGTAATATGCTTGAACTCACCCTGAATACTATCGTAAAGTGCCACGAGTATTTGACGTACACTTCTGAGCGCCGATAGGGGATCGCCTCTGCTCTTCAACACAGACCTCTGTTTCGTACGCCGAGGAACTCTCCGTCCGCTTATTTTAAGAGTACTGTCCCGTCCTGAGTGTAATTTCGAAGTGGCCAGTTCTTACAAATCACTTGGCCTTTCCACAACCTCTGAGAAGTCAATTTAACTAACACCCGGTATACCTTTGATCTTCTGCAAGGCACTCGATTCTCTGTACCGCCAATTATTGTTGCGCCAATCATCCTTGATAATTCGCTTCCTAACACCATCCCAGAATATGCAAGTCTGTCGAGCGTGAGCATGGGACCCATATAGCTGTACAGCGCTAAAAGTTCCTTTCTTACAAGTTATAGTCCATTCTAGTGATATAGAATTCTTAAAATCAATGAACATGGTGGGATCACGAACAGGAAGATCGGTGAGAGGATTGACAGTTGTGTAGACAGATCTGTACAGAATATCCTAGCTCTTCTCTTCCCTGAGACTGTAAAGGTGAGAACGTATAATACCAGACGTGTCGGACCAGAAAATGTCGAAGTGATGGACGTCCCAAGTCGAGCACAACATTCCTGCTAGACTCGGAATCCCGCGCGGCAGTGCGTATAGATATTTCCTAGTCCGCACCTCCGTAGGGCGGTTATGGACGTGGAATTTGACTTTAACGCGATTGCATCTCGTGCTAGAACACCTGTGATTTTGGTTGTTTTCCAACGGCTATTCTCAGTGCATCTTCCCAAGTCATCCGTTTGTCAATAATATCAGGCCGCAGTATAGACTCCTCGAAGTCATTGAAACAGGTAGTATTCGCAGTATCATAAGCCTCAAAGTCGTTGATACAGGCTACTTGACTGAAACCCATTAAGCTACCTTGCGTCGCACCTGCAGACTGTTGTCTAGAGAACTCAGGTTTATCATGAGTGGTGTCAATGTCTGATTGACCGACAGACGTTGTCGGAGTAGTTTCATCACGGGTCGATGCTTCAGGAATGAGAGCAGGAACATTCTTAGAAGGCGAGAGGATAGCTCCTGTAGGAGTGAAGACTGGCAAAGTAGCATGAATGACTTTCTGAGCCACGAAAGGCTGAGCGAGTCCTAGCCCTGCATCGACACCTACGATGTCCTCAACCTCAACCATCACAGACGACTCATTATTATGTGTTGAGGATGATAAATTAGAGCGAGCGTCTTTTATCGACATGATAGCTGGATAGAAGTTCGTTGCGCCATAGGAGCTGCGTGGTCGATCTTGAGTTTAAGACGCGTTTGTGCGTGACCGCGATCTGACCGCGTGAGAAACTTAAACTATAACAAGTTTCCAAACTTAACAGGACTGGTCCGGAAATCGACATTAATATTGCATCTTATGTGTACGTACCGAATTTCATGAGCCGTAAATCAAGTTCAAGTAACAGGGCGTACGGACGACACGAAGTACTGAAAGCAATTACGACTCAGATTTACCAGACAACAGATATTTTAACAGTAAAAACTCGAATACAAAGCAGAGTAAATATAGACTCAGAGATAAAAGTAGGGGGAAGAAAGAGTGCAAACTGTTACGACTGCAGCCTCCGACTTGAAGTTCGGATGGGAAAAGATTGGGTTTTTTTTNCATTCATCCATCGTCAAGTCAATGACACCTTTGCTGTTTACCCAAAAGCGATTCCGCTCGAATTTAACAGGAGTAACGGGTTCGCATTTAGCACGGACTCGCCGGGTGAACTCATTACTAACGTGCGTATTCTCCTATACATCATGTAATGGAAAATAACGGGAATTTAGTTCAATTCTAAAGTAGAAGAATAAATAAGCTAAATACGCACCTCCGTCTGCTTGATCTTCACGTTGGGGGTGCTCGCTGGCATAGTCATGTGAGGTACAGGCAGAATACTTTCAAGTCCAATATATTGTTCATACGGTTGCTCAGAACTTGAGGGGAGAAATAAGGGCATGTGCGACGCCGCACAACCAGTAGTTGTATTACGTTCAGACGAGCTCTGATCCGCCAGCGGCCTCTTCGTCCCACGATACACTCCATTCCCTTTGTCTTTGTTTTGTTCGACAAGGTCAACTTCGATGCGGATAGGCCTCTGGGGCGTTGGTTCAAAAGGCGGCAGAGGGGCGATTCCCTGTGCTTGAAGATAAGCTGTACGAGTCAGAAGACGTGATTCCATCTAGTCTGAAAAGTGAAATACCTAGAGGTCTATATTTGAATTGAAAGATTGCATGGGGCCTAGTATCATTGCGGTCAACGGGTTTCCAGGTTAATTTTCTGGAGCTTGGTCTATGTCCAGGAGGTCCGAAGGGTATGGCGTCTCCAAGTCTTTGAGTTGGATTTAGTGCTAGAGACAAGAGTAGAAAAAGAAACACATACGTAATTCTATGATCACAGAATTTCTTTGTCGACTCATGCACAGCACCATCGTACAGGTCTACCACCTTCGTATGGAAGCGACGAGGTTTGCGACGAGGTAAAATCTTGGTGTGCGCATGGACGAGATATATCTGCAACGTGATGTTCCCTAGCTTTGAGGTATCGGTAGTATTTTCCACGCCGAAGTATGCTTCATCATCTGCCAGCTAACATTAGTGCATTAAATAAAGGACACTTGGATGAGGAAGCACCTGTTAGGAGAACGTTGGAGAATACGTATGGCCGAAGTTCTCCAGGGCCAGATTTCACGCCCGAACTTGCTCCGCCTTTATTGGTCGATGCAAGATCGACATAGCTGTGGGTCTCGACACCGTCTACGAAAGTGACGCCTCTATTGTCGCACACTGCCTGCATTAAGCTATCCCAATGCACAGAGAATGTCTACGCGTTATAAGAGTAGATAATGTCACGTCTTCTCTGTCTTGTAAAATTTGACTTGCCTTTCCAGCCTCACTGGCTACCCAACAGGTGTAAACTCTCTCGTCCTCCGCGTCCTGAGCGCCTTTGTATTCCTCGAGCAGCTCGCCATCGCAGAGAATCCGGGCCTTGAAGTTCCTGTGTTCTGGCATTAATTGCAGATATGGGCGCCGAGAAAGAAAAAGCGGCTGGCCTGGGGACTACAACCATTACTTTATATTTATTTTGTGACGCGCCTGTCAGCCGCCGCTTCAATAAAAAAGACGCGTCTGTATCACGGGCGTCGTTCGGCAATTGCNGGCGTGACTCATTCTTTTACGTGGATTATATGCTGCGAAGAGGATGCTATCGATTTATTCCTCCTTCTCGTCCTTCCTCCACACGCCTCGTCAGATTCATGGCAGACACACCGGCAGCAGCAGCACCGCCAGTAGATGGTGCACCGAATCCGAATTCCAAAAGCGCAGGTGCGTGCTTCCGTCTTGAATCACGCCGGGCGTAGCCATTGACGACACGCTGCAGCGAAGAAGGAGGCCAAGCGACTCGAAAGAGAAGCAAAGCTTGCGGCGAAGACCGTAAAATCCGGTGCATCAGCCGTGGTTGGGGAGAAGAAACAGAGGGAGAAAAAGGAGAAGAAAGATGAGGAGGCGCCATTCGTGAACACGACGCCTAAGGGCCACAAGAAAGGTAAGCATTAAGTGGAATCTCTGGAGCCCATAATTTCTCTGTCGGCCTATGTCTGGTGCAACGCTTTGGTTTTATTTATGCCAGTTGCTCACTGTCGACTGCTAGAATCTGCTTCTCCGACGCTTCGCAGTAATGAATGAAACAATTTCTTATATATTTTTGCCTTAATGTGCTACAGACATGACTGTTCCTATGTCTAGCGGATATGACCCTATTGCTATCGAGTCTGCCTGGTATGACTGGTGGGAGGCCCAAGGCTTTTTTGCTCCCCAAACACTCCCCGATGGCTCTCCGAAACCTGAAGGCAAATTTGTTATACCTGCGCCTCCCCCGAATGTTACTGGAAGTCTGCACATCGGCCATGCGTTGACTACAGCACTTCAGGATACTTTAATTAGATGGTGAGCACTATGAATTGAATTAATCAGATTGTTTTCAAAGGCATTTATAGGAATCGCATGCTGGGGAAGACCACTTTGTTCGCACCTGGCTTCGACCATGCCGGAATTTCGACACAGTCTGTCGTCGAGAAACGATTGTACAAAAGCTCTGGTAAAACCAGGCATGATTTAGGTCGTGAAAGATTTCTAGAAACAGTTTTAGACTGGAAAAACGAGTGCGTGCAATTTCTATAGATTCAATAAAGAGGTATTTATTTTTTAATAGTTACCAAGGCCGAATTACTGGCCAGCTGAAGCGGCTTGGCGGAAGTTATGACTGGAATCGCGTGGCATTCACAATGGATGAAGTAAGCTTATGAGCTAGCATTAATGTCACTTTTCTTATTTTGCAACAGAATCTTTCAAAAGCCGTCATTGAAACGTTCTGTAGACTCCACGAAGACGGTATCCTCTACCGCGCAAACCGTCTTGTAAATTGGTGTGTACACTTGAACACGACGCTCTCCAATCTGGAGGTCGATCAGAAACAATTGACTGGCCGCACGCTCTTGAACGTACCTGGTTATGACGCGAAGGAAAGATTCGAGTTCGGCGTGCTCACGTCATTTGCATACCCGCTTGAAGGTTCAGATGAAAAGATTATCGTCGCCACTACGCGTCCGGAGACGATGCTCGGTGATACGGCTATTGCTGTGCACCCGGACGACGATCGTTATAAGGTACAGTATCTTAGACTTTGAAGCTAAATCGAGGCTGATGATGAGGTAGCACCTTCATGGGAAATTTGCTCTGCACCCTTTCATCGACCGACGGATACCAATCGTCACAGACGCCGAAGTGGTTGACATGGAGTTTGGAACGGGTGCAGTGAAGATCACGCCGGCACACGACCAGAACGATTACGAGGTCGGAGTGCGTCATAAGCTCGACTTCATCAACATCCTTAACGACGACGGTACCTTTAACTCGAACGCAGGCAAGCGCTTTGCTGGCATGAAGCGTTTTCATGCGCGCACGCAGGTCGTGCAGGCGCTCAAGGATGCTGGGTTGTACGTGGAGACGAAGGACAACCCCATGCAGATCCCCGTGTGCTCTAAATCCGGCGACGTGATCGAGCCGGTGCTGAAGGCCCAGTGGTGGGTGAACTGCAAGCCGCTCGCGGAGGAGGCACTCAAGCGCACGCGCGCTGGAGAGCTTGTTATTAACCCGAAAACATCAGAAGCAGAGTGGTTCCGTTGGCTCGAGAACATTCAAGATTGGTGCATTTCGCGTCAGTTGTGGTGGGGTCACCGTTGTCCGGCATACTTCGTGCGCATCGAGGGCAAGTATCAGGACTACAAGGATGGCAAGAACTGGGTCGTCGGGCGCAATCTTGAGGAGGTAACTGGGCGCGCGAAAGTACTCGCAGCTGGTTCCAAGTTCACGCTGGAGCAAGACGAGGACGTACTTGATACCTGGTTCTCGTCGGGGTTATGGCCGTTCTCAATTATGGGCTGGCCTGAAAAGACCGCGGACCTTGCGCACTATTATCCTTCCTCGGTGCTCGAGACGGGATGGGACATTATCTTCTTCTGGGTTGCACGCATGGTGCTTCTAGGCATCAAGTTGACAGGGCGAATGCCGTTTTCGGAGGTGTTCTGCCATGCGATGATTCGCGATGCGCACGGACGGAAAATGAGCAAGTCCCTTGGAAATGTGATTGACCCCGTCGATGTCATCCAGGGTCTGCCACTCGAAAAGTTACACGAGAAGCTGTATGAAGGCAATCTCGATGACAAGGAGATTAACAAAGCAAAGCAAGGTCAGAAGAAAGATTTCCCGAAGGGCATTCCCCAGTGTGGCACGGATGCACTGAGGTTCGCGTTGTGTGCGTATACTAGCACCAACCGCGATATTAATCTGGAGATACTTCGCGTGGAGGGATATCGGAAGTTCTGCAACAAAATCTTCAATGCAACAAAGTTTGCGATGCTCAAGCTTGATGAGACATTTGCCCCCGAGCCTATTGCTAAGGTTTGTTAGCTCCTAGAGTATCTGTCGAATATACTGACTTTATTTAAATAAAGCCTACCGGCAAGGAAAGTCTCGTTGAAAAGTGGATCTTCCACAAACTCAACTTTGCGGCAGAAGAGGTTAACAAGAATCTTACTGACCGTAATTTTATGTTCGCCACCACCGCTGTGTACAACTTCTGGCTGTATGAGCTGTGCGACGTGTACATCGTGAGCATTTTGTTTTTCATTAAAAGAAAAGCGACTCTGAGAACATGATCAGGAAGCTATGAAACCAATGACGGACGAGTCTGCATCTGTCGAGACGCGTCGGTCTGCGCAGAATACTCTTTACACTTGCTTAGACTACGGCTTACGTCTGTTGCATCCTTTCATGCCCTTCGTCACTGAGGAGCTCTGGCAGCGTCTACCGAGGCGGCCGAACGACCCGACACCGTCTATTATGATCTCTTTCTTCCCAGTCTCAGACAATGCATTTGTCTTCGAGAAGGCGGAGAAAGAGTTCGACCTTGTCTTTAATGCGCTCCGCACCGGTCGCTCTCTGGCGGCACAGTACAATCTCCAGAGCGATATACAACGTGCGCTTTTAGTAAATATTGTTTTGTCATTCTCTCAAGCTGACATACTGTTATCACTACTATTCTCTTTCAGTCTTCATTCTTGCACAAAACGATGCAGAGGCGGTGACGTTCGAGTCGCAGTTGCCAACCATAGTGGCGCTTACCAAGGGCTGTAAAAGTGCGAAGCTCGCTCGGAGTTTACAGGACATTCCTGCCGGGTGCGGGTCCGTTGTGCTGACGCCGACGGTCGCCGTGCACATCCTCGTCCGGGTTCGTCTTATCTGCGACTGAATTTGTTCATCTCGTCCAGCGCTGATATATTGTTGCCGCAAACAGGGCTTGGTAGATCTTGAAGCTGAGATTTCCAAGTGCGAGAAGAAGCTCGAGATCTCGCAGTTGTCTGCGGAGAAGCTACGTAAGATCGCGGCAGTGCCAGACTACGAGATGACGGTGCCCGAGAATGTGCGGGCGGCGAATGAGGAGAAGCTAAGGACGTATGAGGCGGAGATCGAGAATTTGCAACTCTCAAAAGAGTCGTTTGCAAAGCTGAAGTAAATAATTATAAGCGTGTACTACTTTGATCTATAGACGTATTATAGCACAATCGTTCCTTCTTTTCAATAGTCTCAGAATGGCCTGAGGCTTGTTAAGTAACGCTATGCGACTGCATCTGTGTATTAATATACCAACAGTATCGAGAAAGGATGCAACTTGAATCATCACGATTTATTTGATTTACATGATGCAGTCACGGTATCCAATATCCAGTTAAGAGACATTTAACACACCGAATATGCTGTGACGGTGACTGTGTCACTTATTTCCTCTTTCAGTGTCAGGCTAAGCGAGTAGCGAGTTTACTCCCCCATAGTTCTTGGCTTCGTCGTCGTCGTCGTCGACCCTCTCTTCTTCCCTTCACGTTTTCTTTATTACAGGCCCCCGAGACATAATGTCTACGTCCATCCCTCCTCCTTCAGATGGTATAGGTATCGCCAATTTGCCGAATCAAGTCCGTCTTTTGCTGCTTGTATATTTTTTTNCTTCGCGCTAACCAGGGTCTCGAATTTGTGTCTTTCAGAAACACAAAATTGTTGCGAAGAAGGGGGCACATTTTACCGTGATGGTTGTCGGCGAGTCGGGGCTCGGGAAAACGACGTTGATCAACACGCTGTTTGCGACGGAACTTTGCTCGCCGAAGAACTACAATCGGCGTCACCAAAAACAACTCGACAAACTCACCGAAGTCGAAATCATCAAGGCTGAGCTTGAAGAGAAGCAGTTCAAGGTAAAGCTTACCGTCATCGACACGCCAGGCTTTGGGGACTACGTCAACAACCGTGATTCTTGGGTCCCCATCATCGATTTTGTCGACGACCAACACGAGACGTACATGCGACAAGAACAGCAGCCCCAGCGCATCGACAAAAGTGACCTCCGCGTGCACGCATGTCTCTACTTCATACGCCCGACAGGTCATACGTGAGTTCATTATTTCGCAGGTGCCGCTCGCGCGACTAATTTCATTTCGCGTAGTCTTAAGCCTCTAGACATAGAAGTGATGAAGCGCCTTGGCACGCGTGTCAATCTTATCCCTGTTGTCGCAAAGGCAGATACGCTGACTCAGAATGACCTGGCCGTCTTCAAGCAGCGTGTGAGTCCTCATTCTCGCTTTTGCTTAGATGTTGCTTATTTTGTACTACATATGCCTGAAGATCCGCGAAGTTATCACTATTCAGGGCATCCGTATCTATCAACCACCCATTGATACTGACGACGAGTCAAGTGCTGAGCACGCTCGGATCCTTAATGACGCTATGCCTTTCTCCATCATTGGTAGCACGGAGGACGTGAAGACACCTGATGGGCGTGTTGTGAAGGGTCGCGAGTACCTATGGGGTGTGGCCGAAGGTTTGTTCTATTCTATGTCCCACAAACATGGGAATATTACTCATCTTTTTTCGCAGTCGAGAACGAGAACCACTGTGACTTCCGCAAGCTGCGCTCGCTGTTGATCCGCACGCACATGCTTGATCTGATCTCAACGACCGAAGAGCTGCACTATGAGAACTACCGTCAACAGCAAATGGAGACTCGCAAGTTCGGCGAGCCCAAGGTTAAGAAGCTTGATAACCCCAAGTTCAAGGAAGAAGAGGAGTCGCTCCGCAAGCGCTTCACTGAGCAGGTCAAGGCCGAGGAAGCGCGCTTCAGACAATGGGAGCAACATGTATGTCTTTAAACGCTGTCTACTGCTAATTAAATATTTAATGAGCTGGTATCCCATGCAGCTTATCGCAGAACGCGACAGACTCAATAAAGACCTCGAGTCGGCACACGCTGATATTAAGAGACTCGAGGCTGATCTTGATAACTTGCAGGTGGGCTACGGGCGAAGCTCGACGAGGAGGTAAATTGTCTCTTGAATGGATGATGTGGCTTGGTAACTGGAAGAACTCTTTGTCTTTTTCTTTCTGTCCTTTGTTCTCCCTACTCAAGAGGAACATACCCCTTTGCATTCCTCACGTCCTTCGTCGTACTCTCACTTCCTCACCCGTGTTCTCTCATTTTGTGTCTTGTTCTTGTTCGGTACCGTGCTAGTCGCTCGTTTTTTNCCTTTTCTTCAGTTTTATACGAGTTACAGCTCGGAATCCCTAATTATTTGTTGATGAAACTGGTTAGCGTAAGTCCGCCAAAGTCAAAACTGAACTTTTTTTTTGTTTCTTGCCTGACATTTTAATGGCATAAGTCAACCTTGATATGATACAGTGGGATGTAATAATGAAGATGAGGCAGCTAAGCTCGAAATATTATTGGGTTCCATTATTACTCCTCTCCGCTACATCCTTTTTGGACGTGATTGAATGATGACTACGCGCTAGCGAGATCGCTTCTTCTTGCCTTCAAGAACCATCCGCCTCCATCGAGCGTCACTTTTGTCATGTACCTCCCGAGTTTTTGTCGCCCCTAGCCGGAGACGTCTCATCCGGCGTCAGCTTGAGCGCTGGCTTAAACAGCTCCTTCACGCCAGACATGGACGCATGCTGAGGCGAGGGAGGCATGAATCCGGACACATGCTCTACCGTACCATCATCAGCATGAAACTCCTGAGGGACCTTCTCACTGCGCGTGTTAATTTCCGCCGTGGCCATCTCTGACAAATCCGAGAACGTCTGCACGCTCTCGGGAATACCGCGATCGAGCTCCTTCGACCGCTCGCGGTGGTCTGCATACGACTCGGGTGCTTCACCAGGTTCGGGCACGACAAATCCGGACGGGTGCAAGATACGACCGTCTGCGGCTAGGTCTTCGTATGGGACCTTCCCTTCTGGTCTGCGCTGAGAGATGTTCTTCTTCGTGACCCTTTTCAATAAGAACTCTTCCAATACACGCTTCCTGACCGAAGCGGTCTCCTTGGGAGAAGATTGGTAGCTCGTGCTATCCGGAGGGGGGGNACCCGTCAGTCGAGTATGCGCGGATGGACATACAAGAAGGCGCTTGGTATGTGCCACCAGGGAACCAATCAGCTACACGCAAGCTAACCGGCCGCGTAAAACCCCTCGCATACCTAAAGAAGAAACGTTGGGCACGCATGAAAGACTCTGATGGAACGTAAATCGACGTACGTCCTCGCAGGCTTCCGGCGAACGAGCTCATCAAGCGGGGAGTGCAGAGACTGCTCTACTTTGTTCTCGTGAGCTAAGGCAACGAATTTCCTTGCTGTGCTCTGCGTAGCATTATTTAATGAATATCGCCTGAAAGTGCGAGGAATCATAGTGTTCATCGCAGTGGTGGTGGTAGAAACCAAGCGGTTGTGCTGTATAAGGAAAGTCAAAGCAGCTGTTATCAGCAGTAACTGTGGGAACTATGCGCCTTTTATGATTGCCAACCGGTAGCAATTTTACTTTCTCCGCCTCAGTCTCTCATGTCCCATGGGCAATATTTTGGATGCTACCTCGTCTTAGGATCAGAAATACGAAGACTTTCTACAATTCCATTTGCATATCCTGCGAACATCTCATCCTGACGCTCTAGTACTGTCTGAAGAAAAGTTTCCCTAGTCAACTTGAACTTGAAGTTTTGCCTAATGTCTGGCGGGCTGCCATAATCTCCTCCGAACTATGCTGGAGTTTCTCGGATTCGCATTTTTATTTTCTTTGCACGTTCGGTATGTCAAGCCTTCGCCCTCCGCCACTCGAAAGCGTTTCTCTTCATTTCAAACGTACGACCGTTCAACTACGCTCGTTGTCCTGCATGTATGTTTTCGGGAATTATGTCGTACGCGTATCTATCGATATTCCGCCCTCTTTATCGAAGAGATCAATCGCGCATTTCGTGTCACTTTGCTATGCGGCTCATCTGTAAAACATCCCGATGTTGATTGATGCAAAGTGCATTTCTCATCTCTCTACGGGTTCCATGTCTGAACCAGTAAGTCATCATTCATGCCGAGTTCAAACACGGCCTTTTGATTCGATTGCAAACCTTCAGGCATCATAAAATGTACAATGCAGCCTTTAAATGAAGGAATGCTGCGTCAGATATCGGCCGACTTTGTTCGCGCCGTCTTTGCATTTACCATAAGGGCAAAGTCACCATATATAGCAGATTCCAGAGACATTCGATCACCCAAAACAAAGTCAGCATCTAATAGCATGAGCCCAACCCTCAGATTTGAAGCACTTCCAAATAGCCCATCTCCTTTCGATACTGCAGAAATCGAGCTATCTACACGGGATGAAGCCTATGTTATTGGATACCGTTTACAGTCTTCACGCAATTCTGACAGGAATGACGGTTTCTCAGGAAATCTCTACGACGATAAACTCTCCATCGTCCCCCTTTTCTCATCCGAGGCAAATGAAATGAAAGACCCTTTCGGTGCAATCTGGCTTGCAGCTGGATTAAAGGCTCGTGTGAACCCATCCCTGCGCTTGTATGTTGGAACTGACAGTTTTATATTCTGCTTTGCACAGGTCATGATTATGCCTGCAGATGGCAGCTTAATGTACTATCAGCGAGCTAAGCCTAACAATATCACGTGGAACCGGATCATGCCTGAACATGGCTTTGACATTGCTGACCCTTTGCTAGTAGCTCTCGACGGAGCCGTCCATGTCGTAAGTATCTGTTTTTCTTTCATTTATTATCTCTATATATGCCACACAACTCCGCTGACTGTTTGCTGCAATTCACTTAGAGATTCGACACACACATCAACCGCCCCCNGCGCTGACTTTGTGGACAAGTTGCACCACTTCTTCCACAGAAACCATGATGCAGCGGCACACGGAAAGCTCGTGAAACATGTTCACACCGACATTGATGGTGAAAGGATACACGAGAAAATACTGTACCATGAGATCGCTGCACGTGTGACCGTGTGCTGGGGGAACGCGGTCAGGTGGGAGCGCCCGAAGAACATCATACGGCGTGTACCACTACCGCATGTCGAGCCTCCTCTTCACTATGAGCCGCGCAACACCTTGCCAGTGTACGAGGACAATAATCATGCCGACGGGATAGACATTTCGGACGCAAATGCATACAGACGACGTGTTGCTGCCCTCGACAATGAGCTATTGAAATATATCTCTGCAAGCGAACAAACACAAAATTCTGATACTCTTGAGAACGACGCAGGTTCTGTGTCTCTTCCTGCGCTTGCAAATGTTGAACCCTTGAATATCAAACACCTGATGTTTCCGCCTAGCTTCCAGGATCCTGATCATGACTTTGCTTTAGTTAGATCCAGTGGTAACAGTCGGCAAATGCTAGACGCAAAGCAGACCATATGAAACCTATTGGACCATCCAAATTTGCGTGGCATATAATTATCGAAAGACTTACTCTTTAATAGACACAAGCAACCGATAGCGTAGTCGGACATAAAAAGCTGTTCCTCGTGAGTGGGGATTGGCGACTTCTTCGTCCTTTTGGTCGAGTCCGAGATCGCGCTGGTTTCCAACTACAATACCATTGATATTTTGTATTTTTATACATAAATTACTTAAGTAAATACAAGACATAAGTCACAAGTGCTGTGTACAACACGATCGAAATAATCGAAGACTCTCAGATTAAAGGATTTCTAAAGGACAATGAAATTCAAAACATACGTATTACAACCAAGATAACTATATCTATAACACAGAACAAACATGACACAGATCAACGGACGAAGTGTGTATTTATAACGTCCATCTCGCTCTAACTAATTGTTCTTTTTCCTCTTCTTCTTCGAGCGCTCATCAGTACCGTTCCGTGGTTCATCTGCGCGCACAATTTTGCCTAGGCGTTTATTCTGTACACGAGTGAGCGCGCGCTTTGTCTCGCCATCAGGGAAGGTTTTGAGATCGTAGTAATCTGCGGCATACTCCAACAGCCTGCGAAATCATAGTGTACCACATTAGTATACTCCCAACAATAGATTTATAGAAGACACATGCCACTCAGGTTTCACGTCTGTCACAGTCCGAAGGTATGGTCGAGTCGTTAGAGCAAATTCATTGAAGAGAACCCACTCAGGCTGTGTCTCGAGCCCACATGATGGATGTAAAGCGACGACCTAAGTACATTTATATTAGACACGTAAGTCAGAGCCACGTTATTCCATTACACTGTAAGGCGCTACACACCTGATTATCCTTCACAGTCAAATAAGAGCCCTTTTCGCCCTCTTTATGCGCAACCTGCATAAAGAACCCACAGACAAGCGTCTTGCGTACATTCTCATAGAACTTGCGCTCATCCTCCGTCGTGCTGAGTTCTATCCCGAAACGCTCCATGATGCGCTCGAGTTGCAAACGGACGTTGTCTGCCTGTGCTAGTGCGCGAGCAGAGAGGTAATTCGACCATGCCCAATTCTTGTCATGCATGTCTAGCAGACGTGAAAACAATCAACCAATATGATCAAATAAGATAAATTAAGATTAGACGCACTTTGCTTATAGCTATTGTAGACATTGAGAAGCGTCAAGTGGTCGCCATCTGGCACGGAAAGCATAGCCTTCGCAGCATCCGCCTCCTTCCGTTGATTATTCGGCCTGATAAATACATTCGGCACTACCAAGAAACATTAACCACCATGAGGACCTTGGAACCGCAGAGACTGACCAGATAACATTGCCACAATTGTCAATATTTCGTTACTGCACTTGAACTCAGGGCTGACAATAAGCATTTTGGCCATCTGCAAAGAAAACAAACGGTTATAAATTAATGGATACTATACAGCACAGAGACGCACTTGTGGATCCAATGGGAATTCAGCCATGATCCTCCCGAGTTCAGTTAACTCGCCTGAATCGTCCAGTGCCGCAAGATAATTCAGGAGCTCTAGTGCTCGCATAAGCGTCTCCGGCGCAGGTGCATCTACGTAGTCGAAATGCACCAGGTCCTTGATGCCGAGCTTTACAAGCTCGAGCACTGTGTTTGCCAAATTGCTCCGTAGAATTTCCGGATGAGTCTGCTCCTCGAGTTCGGTCATGAAATCCTTTTCCGTGTACAGTCGGAAACACTTCCCAGGGCGCGTACGGCCGGCTCGACCAGCGCGCTGCTGAGCAGACGCCTTAGATATCGGTGACACCAAAAGAGATTCGACACGGATGCGAGGGTTGTACACCTTCTGCTTCGAGAAACCCGGGTCAACGACATACACGATGCCGTCGATGGTAAGTGATGTCTCGGCAATGTTTGTAGACACGATGACCTTGCGCCCAGGTGGGCCGCTTTCACTACGTGCAGACGGCGGAGGATCGAAAATGCGCTGTTGCTGCTGGGGCGGAAGGGATGAATATAATGGAATACAGACAAGCGGCCCGACAGAGTCTGGGTCTTGGTTTATCAAATCGTCAGCCTCGAGCTTAATTTTTCGGCACGAATCTTCGATTTCCTCTTCACCAGTGAGGAAAACAAGGACATCACCAGGGTCCTCCGCACGATGAATCATCAGTACAGTGCGTATCGCCGCTTCGACGTAATCTGGCTCAGGCTCCTGAGTGTAGAATACTTCGACGGGATGCGTACGACCGGGAACTTTGAATAGCGGAGCCGGACCAGAGTTACCCGACGACGAGACGTTGCCGAAATATTTCTGGAACTTAACAGCATCAAGCGTGGCAGACATGACAATGAGCTTGAGGTCGGATCGTTTCTTCACGACACCTTTCAGCAGACCCATAAGAATATCCGTAGCAAGTGTACGTTCATGAGCTTCGTCAAGAATAATGGTCGAATACCGTTCTAGAAGAGGATCGTTCATGGCCTCGCGCAAAAGCATACCATCCGTCATATATTTCAAGAATGTTGTTCCAGGCTCGGTCATGTCCTCGAATCGGATCGAATATCCGACATGTTTTCCAAGTTGAACTTTAGAAAACGATAAGGACAGAAAAGCAACAAGTACCATGAAAGCATACATACCATCCATTTCGTCTGCTACACGCTTGGCGACTGACATTGCAGCCACTCGCCGAGGCTGTGTACAAGCAATCATTTTACCCTTGGTATGAGGTAGGTCCGAATATGCCACGAATTGAGGTATCCTAGCGGTGACAACCCCGAATTAAGAGTTCGTGTTAGCACGATGAACAATGTACGTACTGTGTTGTCCTGCATAGACGATGATCAGCCTTAGCATGGACCAGTCAGACAGACGATGCCACCCACTTTCCACTTCCCGTCTCACCAACCATAACAATGGCCTGATTTTCAGTGAACTAATGCGGCTATAATATCAGTCAAAAGAGTCCAGTAGAGAAGAGAATAAGCAATTGAGCGAGGACACACCATCTTGTAGAAGTCATCCATCTGAGCGTACACAGGCAGCATTTTTCGCGCCTCAAGAATCTTCTTGTATGCATTCGAATGCTGTTTTTTCGTGAATGGATTCACGTCGCCTTCCTAACGAGTACAAGGTAGAATTAAGATTGAGAGATTTGATCATGCCCATTGCCGAACTGAATGTCACTCACCAACACTGGTCGAACCTGCTCTCCTTTTACCCTACGAGGCAGAAAGCCATATAGTGGCTCCTTGACCGTTGGGGGAGTCGAAGAGCCCGTATATCTCTGATCTGCCGGGAGATGCGCAAGATACGGGTTTTCCTTTGAGGCCTTCGACATGGCCGACATATCGTTCCAGGTTGTCACTCTAGACGCTCGACTCGAAATCTCAAAAGCAAAAAGCAAAAAACTGCTTACCTGCGCACCACATAAGGAAGTCTGTACTCACGGTGCAGCGAATACCATCACGTGCACACCAAGCTCTATCTTCCCAGGCGACATCGAGTCACAATAAATGAGCAATATATATTAATGAGCATTTCTATTGTCCGAACAATGAAGGTGATGGATACTCGCTCGAGCGGTATATTTTTACGGTGGCGATTTTACTCCCGCTCACTATCCTCTGTCTTCTACTCCTTGTGATAGGACTTGAGTGAATGACAACTTCATCCACTACTAGAGTACATGCCTACTCATGAGAAGCTCAGATTTTCTGCCTGGATTCAGCATGCATCACACAGACTAGAGGAGCATGATCTCCACTACTCTGAGGATCGTCGTGTTGTAACTTGTTGGGTTGTCGATGACCCGACACGAGTATGTAGATTGACCGCAGCTTCCCACAATATTTGTCTGACGTTAGAGAACACGCGGCAGCCTTTGCAGAGTTTTAATAATATTTACTGGAAGAGCCACGGTGCGGGACATCCAGGCAGAATCCGCCTTTCAACAGAACGTGCAAAGCTCGACAGACCAGCAGCAGGTGAACGCGCTCAAAAACATGAGATAGTGCCGACTCCTACTCCCATCCCTATATGTGCCAGTGACCATAAGCATTCTAGCCGCAGAAATGTCAAATGCTCCTGCGAAGGTATGGCAAAAGCTCATGTATGTACATTGCCGATCAGTCATAATAGTATCTATTGTTTTCAGAATGTATCACCTTATCGAAATCAGCATATAGGGACATATACACAGTGAAGGTCGAGGTATTTATGCCAACAGAAAGGGGAGAACCTGTCCATTGTTCGGGATTCCTCCCGTTAGACATCGATATTCCCCGTTGTGATGGGAAGAGGGTGAGGTGAGTTGCTCACTATGACCTAGCCACCTTTATCAGAGCACTGAGCTGCATTCTCTCTAGCCAGTCGTCGTTGTCGCTTGCGAGCAGAACGGATGGAAATGCTGTTACTTCACCAACTTCTCGAGGAAATCCTCCCGTTCAGACGCCCCCAATTCCGTCTAAACGACACGCACAATCCCTCCAGCCAGAAGCATATGTTACGTTCTATTTCAGGTATCGGCCACAAGGTATGCCGTCGTCTTCATTTGATCCCTTATTGAAACCATCTAAGATATTATGTTGTGATAGAGATCCTCCCCACACAGAGAATCCTTCGATCTCAGTCCTGTACCTCACACAAACGCACGCGTTCGCCTAGTCCTTATACACGTAGTGGTGTCTCGCCCACACCTCCCTTTAAACGCAGTAGGTCATACCCATGCTCGGTCGCAGGTAGCGAAACGACTCAGAACGTGGACCCTCTGACTATCCCGTACCTCGCTCGATTAGAGGCTCGGAAGAGCAGGTCGGGAGCGGGCGCGTGCGGTCGAGACCTGAGTGATAAGGACGTTATCATGAAACGTGCAGAACGCTCGATATCATCTATGCCGCTTCGCGATGAAGTATTTCATGGAGTCGCCGTACAGACAGAGTCAGAGGGGTGCCGTCATTGTTCAGACGATTACTCAGATGTTGACGTGGACGATGATGACCTTTTGATTAGAGTAGAGGTACGCTTACTTTACATAGAGCTTCTTATTCTCAACTAAATGTACCTTGACTTTATTAGCAACAACTACTCGAAACGCACAAGATGCTTTTGCAACTAAGGACGAATCAGAAGAAGCGGCGACGGCACACTACGACTCGTGCAATATGAATGTCCGTTAGCTGACGGTAGGCACCTTCAAGGTGCCCTTATTAATTAAGATTGTCCGTCCTTTAATCTACTAATTTATATTCTTTCTGCCTCAGAGATGAATATGCCCATACATCCATATTGCAAATTCCCGTTTGTATTATGGCATCTTCTAGACTCAAAGTATGTCTTGTATGCAGGCTAGCCTAGGCTCATCGATATCGCATAGTTATCCTTTAGTAAATCAAATGCAATATTTTTTTNGAAAAATATTTAATCAGCTGTCTGTTCGTGATGAAATAATAATGCCATGCTTAGCTCATTTTCAGGAGCTCAGCTTCTTTTGCAGTTATCATTATCCTTGATCCGATTCAGAGATGGTTATGGTTCAAAATCTGTCCGATAGTAGACACGAAATATGATATCTCCAGAAGGCGACTGCAGCAAAGACGAACGGGATTACTGACGCTTTGTTCGCTTGTACCCCGTATCAGAGCCTAAGCATCTCGACGTCTTCAGCATTGAACATGATGGTGTTAGCTTTCATATTTACCGAGACATTCAATTAGTTCATTTTGAAGGGATCGATGCGTTAGTGAGTCACTAACGCACTGCAAACTCTTGAGATCAGTCGCTATTTTTTCTAGCAGAGGAATGGTCACGATCATCACTGGCAATTCAGCATGTCTGTTTCTTTTGATGTGATAGTCAGCAAATGCTCTCCTTTCAATTACCTCCACCATTATATATTTGCAGCGGATGAGTTCATTGTTCGAATCGCCGAAAGTACTAGTATGCATATAATATTACTAGTACTGCATTACTAGTACTGCATTAATTGAGTTCTCCGTCCTTCCTCTACTGTAATATAGAAACATATCCAAGTCTGCCGAGTCGATCATCTTTTTATGTGTCCTACGCCGAAATCTGTATTGATTTTCTTAGGAAATTTCCATAACTTGATTCTCAAGTGACGGGGTATAGTTGATTTTTTTNCTTTCTGAGACTCGGAGCTGAACATGAAGCAGTCACTACTTCAATATATTAACGAGCTTGAGTTTAGGGTATTAAGGGCCGGCTCCATGAGGCTGACTTCGGTCCATCATGAACCGCCGTATCTATGCAATGTGCTGAACCATAAGAATCCTGCCCTGTTCTTCCTGAAGATATCTCTCTAGCAATTGATCCCAACGTTGGCGACAAACCGGCCAAAACTAGATCTACGTACCTACTGACTCGGACGTCTGTTCTTGAATCTCGGGCTCGTACGACTAGGGCGACTTCAACTTGGAACATCAATAACTATTACTGGGAAATCTAGTGGCAACTTTATGGGCAAACCGATCGACAATATAAATAAAGAGACCCTAGAGGATGGTCCGCTGTCCTCCATCTCCACCTTCTGACTCGGACTCTCAGATGCCTATATCCCGCCTGAGCCACGCATTACCCCCGGAGATCGTGAATGAACAGTCAAGCTTACTTGAATACCTACACTCCCTCCATGCGGATGAGTTTGTTGATCTGAGAACCAAATTAGTTGGTCTTGAGAGGAGTTATGACAAGTCGTGGACCTTCAGCTCCTGCCTACTGATCAAGAAGTACGTTTGGTTCGTGCTGGAGACCTGGATGAAGGCAGCGTGGGATTTTGTATTTTACCCCACTAGTAAGCTCTTTACACTGTTAGTGCTATTGGAAATGCGTTGATCCGAATGTACTCAAAGATTTGATGGACCGCATTTCTGTTATCGTTTTCTCTTTTGCGGCCTGCGTCATCATGACCATTCTATTGCCTTGGTGTATGTTTTGTAACATACCCCTAGTAGACGAATGGTTCGATCGCTTCTCCAGGCGTATGTGTAATGGCGTCAGTATGGTTAATGCATGTACGTACGTACTATACCGTACTATTGAACCACGTTTTAAAAAGAATGCAGCCTATCCGACTATCTTCGAAGAACTGTCAAGTGAACAAATAGCGTCAGCCCGAGAACATCTTTCTCAGCCTATCGAGGAGTCATCTAGCCGGCCAAGACGACGCGTATTCAACCTCGATGCATCTAAACTTCTGTTCGTGGATATGCTATTTTAGACACCAATAGTGAAGCTGACAAGCGTGCTAGGCTCCAGTGTTCTGCACTCATGTACGAACGTACTTCCAGAACCACGCAGCATGCCGCCTCTATCGCCGTTTCCCATTCCTCTCATTCTCAGCGCCGCATGAGCAGTGCAAGTGCCTCCGAGGCTCCCCCCNGGGGCACATATCGCGGAGGTCTGCGGTATATCGGGCGCTCAAGCCGTCACGACTGATTTACATGGCACAAGCCGCGAGGAAAATACGATTGTTGCCGTCGCACGCGACAAACTCAGGCTCCAGTACTCGACGGTTTCGGAGATGAATAGCATCGGAAGCGCATTCTGCGGCCTCTTCTGGGACCCTCAGGATTCATTTATTATTGTCGCGTTCAAGGGGACAACGCCCAGTGACTTCGAGGAGTGGGCGTCGGATTTTACATTCCAGATGTGTGATGCTAGGGAGTGGTTACCTGGTTTTGGCAGAGGTTTGCTCGTATCCAAAAATCAAACTTCGGGAATTTATCTGATATTCGTTGCTGGATCTAGTACACGGCGGCTTTATGCAAAAAGTATTTCCTAGGAAGATAATTTCGGACTCCCGTATGCCATATAGTAAGCCTCCAAGCGTAAACGTGTCTGAAGTAGGCAAAATTGAAGAGTTCGTCTTTCTAAACTAGTGACAATTGTTGAGGCTATCAAGAGTGTCTCAGGGAGTCTAGTTGAACGGTCACCAGGAAAGCGTATCAACGTCGTGAGCATCACATTTTTTCTTTATAAGGCTATTCTCATAGAAACTTCACAGTGGATTACAGGGCACTCTCTTGGTTGCGCTCTCGCATCGCTCGTGTATTCACGCCTGATTATCGAGCCCCTCGAGTCTGGAGATAATATCATAGTTCGGGATGCTTACCTCTTTGCAGCACCGGTTCTCTGCGATGCAGAATCTGCGAATGGTAAATGTTTTTTTNATCAATGAGGGACGCTCATTATACTGATATGCTCCTTGACGAGCTTTCAATGGGGTTATGAATCATTATTCTGAGCACCCAAGGACCATATGGCGTATCACCAACGTAAGATGAAGTAAACTGAGAGGGCATACTGGAGTTTGATGGCCCATCGTCTTTGTAGGGAAAAGATGCCGTTGCAACGAGCATACCCGGCGGAGGTGACAACACCGAATGGGCGCTCTCACCTTGGAATCTGTTCTCATGTACGCCTCTATCCGACTTCCACTGCTCAATTTAATAATTTCCCTTAGTCGCGCACCTTGGTTGCGAAGTGAAACTGCGTGGCGCGCCTGAGCGGTGCCTGGTGGACGGCACACATATCACGCCAGGCACACGGGTAGTCATTGAGTCTATGTTCCACCTCGATGTAATACAGGAAACGCCGCTTCGCCGCACGCTGCGCATTTTACAAGGACTGCCTTTGTTAGGGAGGATTCTCGCGCATGGGACCGGTTTCTACTGGGCGACGCTGCAGGGCGTGGGTGCGGGGACGTGTGAATGGGTAGAAAATTGAAAAATGAGTATGGTCTGAAGGTCCTCCCACTAGTTGTAATATTATTCGTGTAACTGGTTATGGTCCTTTCACGACAGACGACTATCATTTGGTATGCAAACACTAGTAATACGTATAGATATGACGATATAATTATTTACCGTAGCTTAGGTCCTCTACAATATATGGCATCGTTGACTGGTTCGTAAATTGCATATGAGAGAAACTACTCTGCTCTGAACTCGAACTGGCTCCGCAGACTTTGTGAATATTGATATTGAAGAATGACAGATTCAGTGTTGCTATTAAGATATTACTTTCCCACTATATGATTACACTATGACTTCACTTGTTTACTCACATGTATATGCACCATATGCTCACTACTATCTATGGTATACTATACATTCTGTACGGTATATAAGACTGGGGCCAGAGGCCCATAATCTATAGCTTTTGCTACTTTCCCAACTTGTCCACTTAAGAGTTGCCTCAGGTTCTTGGGATAGATAGAGACTCTGTGTTCCATGGAAAAACGGAACGAGCGCGCAGGATCTTGACGTAGTCTGTGGTGTGCTTGACAGGTACTATGGTTCGAACGGTCTAATTCTTACTGTAAGCGCGTATTTGTTCGCCGTCAAGCCATAAATCAAAACCGGACATCGCCTCGTTCCGTACTTCCGGTTATGGAGCGCAGATTGGTCACTACGGCTACATTTTCGCGTATCGTTTAGAGTCTAGTGGATATAAATGTAAGCTTTGAGCGAATAAATATTAATATTCATTCTTTAGATACGAAAATTACCTAAATAAGAAGGGCAAAATTCCAGTCCTTCCGTAAGCAGCAGAGCTCTATTTTCTAAACCCAAGTAACCTTTTCCTTCCTAAAGTTTTCATCCCGTCTTTGCCTTCAGCTCGCGCCATAGAGTCATGAACATGACTGCGCCGATGCCATTGATCGCGATCTCCACGCCGAGGTAGTTCAGCATGCCGATTTTCACGCCGCTTCCGCCCCAGACGGCGCCGGCGGCTCTGCCCATGTAGTTGCTGTATTGGATCGCTGCATAAATTGAGATGTGAGAAGCCGTATTCGAAATAAGAAATAAGCAAAACCACCTACCGAGACTCGTCTTCCCGTTCCACGATGCCGGAAGCTGCTTGCTGAGTAAACTGAGCGTGCACGTGCTCGCAAGGTTGAAGCCAAGTGCAACGAGGAACCAGCACGAGAAGAACGCGCCGTACGAAAGCGCGTCGGTCGTCGGCTGCGCGCGCAATAGGGCGACAGCGGTGAGGAGGCCCGTGAGGCCGAGCCCTGAGCCGATGGCGAGGATGTGGCGGTCCTGGGTGCGGCGCGCGAGGAGGAGGTTGAGGAAGAGGAACGGGAAAATAGACACACCGCCGAGCGCGATAAAATTTCCTGCGGCGAAGGGGGACCAGTGGAATGGGGGGAGTGGGAAGGAGCGCGTGAGGGACTTGAGGTGGGGGACTGTACGTGCGAGAGTGGAGATGCTGGAGGGCACAGAGGGGGAGAAGGACGAGGAGGCGAAGACGGGGATGTTAGATTCCCAGGCGCCGAGGATGAAGAAACAGGTCATGGCGAACCAGCACATGGTTGCGATGACACCCCATTGGCGGGGTGAGATACCGGCATGACTGGGCTGCGGGGCCAAAGGCGGAGGCAAGCTTGTCATTTCTGTGCTCTGTGTAGGGGTAGAGCGCGGAACGTCCTCGAATAAATACGAGCAGACGACCCAGAATAAGATCCATATACTAGCCATGACCCACCCAGGTGCTGAATATCCATTGAAAACCGAGTTTCCGAAACCAATTTTGAACAGAAGGCCTCCGAAGAACGGTCCAGCGCTCATGCCAATCCCCTGTCCGAGGACTAGCCAGCCGGCGAGCGTCGTACGTCTACGTACACCGACGATGCGCGGGTCGGTGCAGTAGCGTTTGGTGTATAGAAAGCCTGTGAGGCCGATGCCCTGGACCATGCGTCCCAGAAGGATGAGGTATAAAAAAGTTGACTTTGTATGCCAAACCGTATAAGATGGACCCGACGAACATGGATCCGCAGGCTATGTGCAAAGCCAGTTTATATTGACCTTGTGGAAAGAAGACGCATTAGGGCTTTCGGCCGTGCTTATGTTGAAGTTTTATTACCTCCGTCAATTCTCATAAGAGGGATGAGTGTGAGCCCTGAGATTGCTGTGGGGATGCCAATAACAAGTCCAGAAAACGTAGCAGTACCGCCTAGATGCTTGGCATATTCAGCGGAGGAGGACACAATGGAAAAGAAGGATATCTGCCACACAAGCAGTGATTCAGTTTGACGCAGTATAAATTACGAGCAACTTGAAGCAGAAGTTCACCTGCAAGAAGACATTCTGCAAAATCATAATAACCAAGGAAGGTCCAACTTTGAGTTTGAAGTCATCATCGGTCAGGAGAGCGGTCGTGCTATTGGCATTGAAATCAATGTCGTTTTCCTCCAAGACCGTGTCAGACCGGGTTGCTGCTAGTGTCTGGTTTTTCTTTGGCCAAAGAATATCCCGAATGTGAACAGCCCTGGAACTGAGGCGCGAGCTCGTGGCATTCCTAGAGGCCATTGTCGCGCTGTGGTGCTCACCAAGTTGTTGATGGGGAAGGGAACCCAAGAGGGTCTTTCATGTCGAAAAGATGTACATGTACATTTGCAATTCAAATGCAAGCTCCCGGACTAGTGCTAGTGTTCGCAAAGGTCGGGTCTGACCCACCTAGTAAATATCATAAACCCTGAAGAATAAAATGTTGCTTTAAGTAAGGTTAACCTCAGGTAACAGTTAATATTCATAAGGAATATTAATTATGTTTTATAATATAATCATTTGTAACCCCATCTCTGAGAATAGGATCATGAAACATCTTACTACTAGTACTACTGATATTAAAACCTGTCATCTATTCTTATTATTTTAATACATAATTGAAGAATTGAGCATCTTGATATACAATTTTCAACTTGATTTAGACATACATGTAAGTTGAACATGAGTTTTATTTAATTTTTTGGGTGCTGGTACAACAGGTCAGGTCAGATGTAGGTCAGAGTGGATCAGGCCAGTGGCTAGCATAGCCTCAGAGGTTTGACCTGGGTCAACCAAGGTCAGAAGATCTGTGCTATGACTGTAGTGTTGTTAGCAGAACTAAATTTTGGGAGTTCTGCCAATTTGCCGGCAAANCGGTAGAATGGCAGAACAATTAAACCATATATGGTAACCCTTTTCTAAACATCTATGGTAACCTTAAGATTTAAATGATAAAATACATTACAAAATGTTGCCCTTTAAATACTAATCTCAAAGGTGTCGAGTAAATTAAGCTTCAAAATGTATTACTAATATATCATAATACCAGAACTTGACCTCAAAATGCAAGTGGCAAAACCTGGTAGTATTATAATATATCTAGAGAGCCTTTCAAAAAAANTCTAGGGATGGCCTCCAGTTTCAAGTTTACATGGTCTCAGGTGCTTTATTTAGAAAATAAAGGTTTAACCCTAATTGAGAAAGTATTTATTACATAAACATAATTAAAAGCTGACAAGTATAATCATAATAGGCAGCTCAATAAAGGTGAAGTTTTTTTNAACATTTAATGTACAAAAATCAGATAAAACATGTATCTCAGCATATATTAAGTTTTCCCATTTAGCCGATGTGGTAATACATAGTTTGCCAGGATTCTGCCTGGTAGAACGGCCAGACTCAGTGATTTGAGTTCTGCCCCCAACATTACTGTGACTGACTTGACCCGACCTCTGAAACACTAGTCTGAACTCTGAACCACGATATTGATATTAATGTTTGTCTCAGCAGCATAATGTGAGCAAATATCTACCCTGGACTTCGCCAATTTCACTCATAGGACAATAGAGATAAATGCGACATTGATTGGCGTAACGGAAGAACGGCAAATCAAGCGCGAGGTTGACTTGAAGGTGACGCGGCTGAGAATGAACGTGCATACTGTATTTCACAGAGACGCAGCATATCAAAACTTACCTTGGGAGCGACGCCTGCTTAGTTTACATATCAGCATGACCACTGCTATTCGTCGTACTAACGTCTAGCTATGGCTTCAGCAATGGCTGGTGAGTGGGAGATGGTTGCGTAGAACGAATAAGAGGTTCGTGCTCTGAGTTCAGAGCATCGCTGTCGTCGGAGAGTGGAGTACATGAACATCTGCAGCAAGAGAGACGCCTAAAACACTTTGTGAAGTCATGGCCTATAGAAGACATTTGTTAATTATGATCTTTAATTGAATACCATGTACCAGAGTCCTCACGAATAGACGCGAAATCGAGGCAAAATCCGACGTAGACCTCCATGCACCCTACGATGAGGATAGAGCAAACTTCGCCTAAGGCGTTGTCCATCGTCGCTGTTGTTGCTGTGGAAAGCCCATTTCATCTTCCTTGGGTTGCGTAAGACCACGTGATCTGCATACATCCCATTAGCGCTTACGCCTCACCGCAGTTGAGCCGGTGGCGAGCACTTGTCTCTGCATCTGACCACGACGTCGTCCTTGACGCTGCCCTTCTTGAAATAACACTCCACTACATTTCATGAGCTTTTCAGTGCACAGCGAGCGTCCTATGTCAGACACTCATATGCAAGCCAAGCTCGAGACCAACGATGATAATGAAGACCTTGCGATAGGTGCTTTGCTTCCTAATCGCAATAGGGGATCTTGAGCTGATGTCTTGTCAATTTGCACTGGGTGTACACAGGCGTCGCTCTTTCCTGCGATGACATGTCTAATGAAGGTAGTCAACTCAGGCTTTATCGTTTCTACCATTCGCAACACCGTACCGTCGATCTCGTCCGTGCGACCGTCGTCAAGCCTTGCCCTGATGCCTATACCGCCGCTTCTGGCGGTGCTGCCCGTGCGACTTTCAGCAGTCCCGTCATGAGCAGGCGGCATGCCCGACTAACGTTCGCGAATGATAGATCAGTGAGTCATTTTAGTCTGTGTCGTGCGGACCCGTATCGGGCGCCTGTCCATTCACATCATCAGCCCCGCCACTCCATCCGAATGCATAATTGAACTCATGTTATCCTCTTATCTGTCTTCATGCTGCGGTACTCATACAATGATTGCATCAGATTACGTTCACCGATGTTGGCTCGATGCATGGGTCGTACATGCAAACTGCCGTTGTCGGAACTGGTCACATCTCCGACAAGCTTATCCCTAACAAGCCATATATGCTGCGCTCGGGAGACATCATACACCTTGGGAAGGTAGTATATCGGGATAACAAGGTAAGTGCATGCAGTCTTATTTGTTTTTCGAGTCCCTACTGTCAGACATTGATAATGAATATGACACGTTCTTTTTATTCTTCGTTGTCGTCGTCAATATCTCCTTTTGACACCTTTTTTTTTCTACCAAATAGTGTTGGAATCCTGTAGTCTTACGTGTTACACTCTTGTATGACGGTGACGTACCTTCCCACCTACTCCCGTTGTCGGTCAGGCCCCCATTCAGGGTCACACCCGTTCTGGATGGACCGAATCGTTATGGTGTGTACGACGAAGAGGAGGAGGACATTTCATCCTCTTCAGATGATGAAGATGAGGTCGATTCGGGTTCCTCACAGCAGAGAAATTCGTCATCACCGGAGACATCACCGATTTCGCCGCATTTGAGTATTGGCCATGCGACAGACGCAAATCATGTCGATGATAAGAACTTACCAAGCGTCGACAACAGCAATGCCGACGGTTTGAGTTCCGCTGGCATGAGCTCTCGCGGCTCCCGCCTTCGCTCGATGTTACCCCTCCCGCTTCAGAGCCTTCAGAGTTTCCAAGGCTTCCATAACCTTCAGCTGCCGTCGTTTCCTCTTCCACCCCTTCGACCGCTTCCGTCACTGCGTGACCTCGGCTTTTTTNAGCAGCAGTACTACCACTGGTGGTCCGAATTTGGGCGTCGGTGGAGATGAAAGCGTCGCTAGTAGCAGTGACGCGGTTGAAGTTGGGGATGTGACCCTCAGCATTGCAACTCACAGTCCGGGATCTGACTCGAAATCGAACGTTTACGAGTACGAGAACCAAAATGGGTGTTCTTTCACCTACTCCACCCCGTCCTTTCCGGGGAATCAGCTTGGGCTTGTTGATGCCGAAAGTAATCCTATCCCTGGCAGTTTTGCTCATGCAGGGGGCGGAAACTCTGAGGGTGTTGATGAGGTCGTACAACACGATAGTCTGACCGGGAATGGGAACTACAGCGAGGAAGGCGGCGAAGAAGACGACATCTATGTTAGTGGACCCGAGATCGAAGTTGTCGGTGGATCAAGATCCTTGTGCGTATGCGAGTGCGAGGATGTAGAAGAGGATGAGGAGCAAGAGCAAGAGGATGGGCTTGGGGATGAGGAGTATGAGGCGCCTATGGAGATCTCGCCAAGTCCGAGTCTCAATATGAGTCCGATATTCGGCGCATCAGCAATCCGCTCTGGAGTAGATGCAGACGTCAACGACTCCGATCTCGATGAGGGGGTTGGATATCAACGAGTCGAAGAAGAAGCACGGCATGAAGCCGAGGGCGGAACGAGTTATAGTGCCGCAGAGTTAGTGGGACGAAGACCCGCTGCAACTGCCGCCACTGCAAACAGGCGGGCTTCTTTGTCTTTGCTCCTAAGCCATAGTTCTGAGCAAGTACGTTCATTAATCAAAAATTCTCGTTACATTTCCTTTTCGTTCTGCACTTCTGACCTCATTTCATTTTTCGGCCATCTCACGTATCTTGACTTTTTTNGGCCTTTTATCTCTTCGAATCATCATGACTCTGGCTGACATCTCGGCTTACTCTAGCCTTTCACCTCAAAATCAATCGTTGGTTCGGCTTCTGCGTCTTTGCATGCTCAAATACAATCACTCGAGGCGCGTATGTTGGAGCTTAGGAGAGGGACGGTTGCTCTCAGATCAAAATCGACTTCAGCTGTTTCATCTTCGTCATCGACCATCGCTCCTCAATGCGTAGGAGCACTGGCTGTCTCGGATGGATTGAAAAAGGAGTTGGAAGGCATGCGTGAAGGTACGATTCGTTCTCTACTCTTTATGATTCGCTCTTAGTATCTAATTCTTATGTTTACTTGACTACTTCGATAATCTTACTTAGAGATGCGCCGGCTATCAAGGCTTATGGAAAGTATCCTCGCGAAGATGAACGAACCAACCCATGCATCTGCGACGAGTATCCGTGAACCCGAGGCTGCGTCACTGCGCATCGAACAGGCGGTTCAGGTCTGCGATGAGGGCGTCGAGCTTGAGCAATCCACACAACGAACTAAGGCGCCGAAACATCATAATTTTACTGATTTATCGTCTATGTGGCATACTCAGTTGTCATCACTCTCACCGCCATCTACTGGGAGCGTAAAACGCAAACGAGTTGATGATGAAGAGGAGGTCACATCTCTTGCATCATCAAATTCCGAAGAATCGTTGAGCGCTCTGGAGACTAACTACGAACCACCTGCGAAGCGTGCACGTACTAGCAGTGCTCGCCGTGTAGTGCGGAGGGTTGCTGCTGCCGCAGGATATACGTCGCTTGGGGCGGCAATTGCGTGGACAGCACTTGCGTATGTGCTTTAGGTCTACAACGAGAATATCTGTGGAACTTATAACGTGAAGTCGTTCGCTCCTTCTTTTTCATGCTCGAAGGGTATGGCCTTATTTCCCTTCGGTCTAATCTATAATCCTTCCTTCCCTTTATTTCATATATTTTCAGGGAACAGACACATAAATATAAATGTGGATGCACAGAACAAGTCCATCCGCCAATCCCCTGTACTTTCATAATGTCGACTTCTGTTGTGTGCTGTGTATTGTACCTCTTTGAAATCACTACGAATAAACAATCCTTTTGTACTATGTTTTTGTACTGAGTCTGAGTACTGAAATGAAATATTAATGATCATAAAATATAAATAGTAAATAAATAATACTTGAGAAACGTGACTGAAGCAGAGCGTGACATGCCGATCTTGCGCTCTTGTAACTTGTGTACGTGACTTGTATACAAACCAACCGCGGTTCAGACGAGCCGCTCCGTGTTGAGTGTGCCGCGAACATATCTTCAACGAAAGAACAATGAGCGACGTGTCAGCGCAGACACACGTCTCTGTTCCGCATAAGGCACGCCAGCTCCTGCGTGGCTCTGTCGGGCGCGGCGGCGGTGCACATGTACACTCGCATTCGAAGAACAAAACATGGGTCAGTGGACGCAGTCCGTCCGCGGCACCGTCGGATGGAAAGTGGGNATCGAGGTCGTGGAGGCAGCATGCGTAGCGTTGGTCGTGGACGCGGGATGCATGCGTTGAACGGAGGTGGCTCGCGGAGTACGGGTCCATCGGCGACCGTTACAGAGGACGAAGCTGAACATGAAGCTGAACATGAACACGAACACCAGTACCTATTCCATCCTGCAATGCCGCTTTCGGACGCCACTCCGAAAACTTGGGAGGAGGTGCGTTCGTTCACTTTCGCGATTGTGGCTTCGGGCTTTTCCGACTGTCACTTCACTTGTCTTTTCTTCTTCGTGCTCATGTATTGCCATCGACTACGCTTACTGCGTTCTCGGTTTTCAGCTCGTCAAGTCGCGTGAAGTTGAACGTGCTCGCGCCATCCGAGAAGGCAAAATGGACGACCCAACCAAGCCTAAGCGACTGGACGAAGCCATTACTATCGTTGGGACCTGTCAGGACATGTGCCCGGAGTTCGAGCGCTATCGACGCGAGAGGGAGAATAATTTGGACAAATGGGAATGCGTACGTGCTTGCCGAAGCATCCGTAATTCCTGCTACTCTGCCAATTTAACGTTTATGCTTGGCTTACAGGTCGTAGGCCCGGATGGATTGCCAACAAAGAAGGTCGACCACGCGCATGCTGTGAAGATCTACGAACGCGGTCAAGGCGACAAGATCATTCCTTCGGACTTGAGACCTCCTCTCGTTCTCAAGGTGTGTGCTACTCTAAACATGTGGGTTTAACGAATGTTGTTTACTTTGCCTTGGTATACAGAGGACTCTTGACTATCTTTTTCATAATCTTATCACGCGTGGTGGCTTTGCAGACACCCAAGCTTTTGTTCGCGACCGATCACGTGCGGTGCGCAATGACTTTACGATCCAACAAGACACAGGACTTATTGCTATGGAATGCCACGAACGGTGTACACGATTCCACATCCTTTCTCTGCATCTGATGTATGATGTAACGACTTTTGACCGAGCGCTTGAAATTCAACAACTAATGAACTGTAAGCTGCTCGAGTGATTCGTGCGTCTTTCCTTCAGTCTAACGACGCGGAAGCCCTCCTATCCCTCAAAGAATTTTATGATGACCAACGAGGGAAACACCAATCGCCAAATGAATTAGAAATGCGTATCTATCATCGCCTTGGTTTAATTCGCGATCAACATGAGCGAAACGACAAGCCCCCCCCCGCACATTGCTGGCGATCCCGCCTTCCAACTCATCACCCGCTTCCGCTCTGAGGTGCAGGCTGCGAGCAGTCCTATAACGAAAACATCCTCTATGAAAGTTAATGATGCAGCAATGCAGACATTCGCCGAGCTCGCCGGCGTGCTGCGAGCACGAGGCAATGTTGTTATGATTTACCTGATCGCCTGCTTCCTCGAGCATAATTTTGGTAAAGACACGATTGACGATCTGGACAGTGTCAAGGGTTCTCTGACAATTCAGGATATCATCGATGGCAATTCGCATTCGGAAGGTTCGGCGGAGAATACTGATGTTGATAATGCCGATGCGGCCATGGACGACTACTTGTCGCAGGAAGGTACGGGCGAGGACGATGATCTTAGTGCCTTCGTAGATGATGCTGAAGGCATGGAGAATATATACGATGAAGGGATGTCGGGAAGTCACCAGATTGACTCACCTCTCCCTTCTCCCCTCAAACGAGGAGCGACTCAATGGTTGACCGAGAACTTTGGTAGTGCTCCCACCCCACCGAGAGACCCTACTGTTCCACAATCAACTTCTATACCTGGTACTCTTTTCTTTTCCTTTTCTTTGTTTTCATTTATACATACCCTGAACTTCGTTATAGGAGTTACGTCTGCGTCGCCTTTTGGTGGTGCAGCATCTCAGTCGGCTTTTAGTACCGGAAGCCCTTCTGGAGCGGGTGAATCAGTCTTTGGCAAGCTCACCGGTTCATCGACAGCACCTTCAATCTTTGGGGCGACAAGTTCGCCTTCTATTTTTGGTAGTGCACCAAACGCTTTCGGTTCTGCTAAGAACGTATTTGGAGGACCTGTATTCGGCGCTCCTATCACCACTAGTGCCAGCGTCTTTTCGACAACGAAAGCGGAGGTGCCAACAAAACAGCTATCAACACTTTCTTCCCCGGCGCCCCCCCNTTCCCTCACTTTCTCCTCGCCCCAAACCGATAAGAGAATCGCGCAGTTCTCTTGCAGACGCGGCTCCTCTTTCTTCTGCCGGAGATGAAGATCGTGTTAGTCGCTCGGAGGCTGTTATGACACCTCCCCCTCCCCCTCCCTTTACGCCTTCACAAAGTGCACCAGTGCTCAACCCGTCGGCCCCAAGCTTTTCGCCAAGAGTGGTACAGCCATCGCTGACCTACACTCCCCCTCATGTTACATCAAGGGCTGGCTTGGTGCCTCTTCAAACCGATTCACTGTTGCAGAACGCCATTGACCCTAACCGCCGCATATTTGCAACACCAATAGCTTCTTCACCCTCTTTCCCCTTCCCTTCTCCAGAAAAATTTCCAACTGCATCCCCTCTGTCGATAAACACCGGAGTTGCGCATACTTCAAATGGGCAGACTAGAAAAGCGTTTGCAATCGACTCTCCCGTTGGCCCGCCTCCACTGATTCGCAAAGCTCCTATCTCACTTCCTGGAACTCCCACCGCTTCTTTCTCCAATGACGCAGTATCTCTCGAGGGACCGTCAACACCCCTCACCTCGTATGACTATTCCGGGCCACAAGTAAACGTCGGATCGATCTTAACAAATGTGGCGAGTGGGCTCTCTTCTCCGTCATCATCGCGCCTGTCAGTCGGCTCGCTAGAGCGGACAGGAGCATCACCCTTTCCGGGCCCCCCTTCATCACTGTTATCGTCTCCTCTGGCAAACGGAAGCTTCACGAGTACCGGAGATGCTGCACGTTCCTCGAGCTCATTAAAACTGAAAAAGACGCAAGTGGAACTAAAAGTGGAAGCCCTTGATTTCGTGCGAAAGCATAGCATCGCTCGGAAAACGTATTTTAAGTGGAAACAACGCACATCGGATGCGACTGCCTGGAAGGATGCTTGCCGGAGAAGCGATGCGTATAAGCAGAAGTTGCACGAGAGTGCCAGTGATAACATCACACACTCGTCTTCGTCGTCCAAACGTCAGAGAGAAGTCTCCGAAGTAGTTGAGCCTGCACGTGCTCGACGGCGACTAAAAGGCCGAGTCTCGCAGTCTCAGGCGCCCCGGACAGATGAAGAGCTTGCTGAGAGACTCGCACAGGTTTGTCTTAATTCACATCTTCATCTTGAGCCTTTCCAACAAATTATGTTCTAGAACAAGAATGAGAATGAACGCAGGTGGGCAAGAGGCTCATTCGTCCGCGCTATCCAAGAGCATGTGAAATCGAGACACGGGAGCATACCCCCGAACTGGACAACATGGTTATGTATGAACACATATAATGACCAGACTGCCATTTGGTTTGAGCAGAAATTTGACGTACCAAATTCGGGGAGCTGGGAGTCCGAAGCGATCTTCACAATTCCCATATCAACGAATCCTTCTGTGGAAGGGTTTCCTGGGTTAATTGTTTTCGAGTGCACCCCGCTCGAAGGGATCGATGACGAAATCGAAAGGTACGCCAGAATATCCACGTACATCTTGCTTCTATTTCATAATGTTATTGTAGGAAATATCACATTCTCGATGATTGTGCACGGCTAAGAGACATCATTTCTATGTTGCCGGACCGTAGACATTTTGCGTCATCTTTACTAATCGTAAATTGGGATTCTAAGTCGGGCACAGATATTTCTTCAGATATTGCAGATATGGTATGTGTTGTCGTCCCTTCGAGGTTAGAATTTCTCCTGATGCTTATATTAGATTGTCAATTATGTACAAGACAAAACCCTTCGCGATGCCGGCACACTGTCTATCGATTCCGACTCTGATCTCGATCAGTCATTTCTTGAATGTTTGACGGCTCTTAACGTTGATTTACATGGGGATCTCGTTGAAAGGCTTTCGCTTAAAGGTCAGTTGTTAGCTATCCAAACCTCAACATCAGTTTTTAAAACTTGACCATAGACATATTTGAATGGTTCAGAAATCCATGGGAAGAAGCTGCCTATGTCTGGCTTGATGCATGTACTTTAGATGGATCATGTGAGTCCTAGACCATGATGTTTATACAATTTACTGAACACCAACTGTTTCAGTCAATTGGGCGTTGTTCAGTTATGTATTAGAAGATTTCAGCGATAGCTTGAATGCTGTGATGAAAAACGCTCTCGCCGCGTGGAAGCCAAGCTCTTCACCATTACCTCCGTTTCCTAATGTACCTTTCGGAAAGGCCAGGGACGACAAGTGTGTGCTTGCGTACAGTTTGACCTCACTTCTCGTGCTAATTGAACCTTTATAGATCCGTACCTGAGGCTATCCATGAGTGGCTGAGATTGTCTGTGTTTGATGCTGATTACCTCGTAACCAATTTTCGCTCTGCCGATTTCAACGAAGGTCTGACTCCATCCTCTCTGTAAAGTCGTCGTTTTCTGATTTCTGAAGTTGTTTCTTCCCGCAGACTTTGAGGCCCGCTCCTTCTTCAGCCATCTGTTTGACCTAGCCTTTCTGTATCTCTACCACAACATCCCTGGGTCAATGCTTCCTCGCGCGATCACAAAGGCAGTGTTGAAACGTTCATCGGAGGCCTTTGTTGAGGCACTTGACAAGACACAAAAGCATTTGCGCGCTGCGGTCAAGGTACTTCCTCAGTTGTCGCCTAAGCGCAGTCTAGATAGTCGATCCGCTAGCGGGTCGGCTTCGAGGGTTTCAAGGTGCGATTCTAATTAATCCTTAGTTGTTTGCACACTAGATTAATTGTCGACGGTTTTGGGATAGCAGCCCTACTCCTTCGGCGCCTGCGAACGGTGCCAAGCGTGCACGCGTTTCACTGACATCCGAAGCATCGGCGGGAGACCGGAGCCAGGCTCATGAATTCGACGCGCCTCCCTCACCTACACCAAGTGCTGCACCATCCATGGCCGATTCGTCGGCATCGACATCTTTTGTGACACTTTCAATGCTACGTGAACTTTCGCGTAACGTACTCAAAACCTATGGCTCAAATAAGTCGTCCGAATCGGCGAGCTGATTTTTTCGTTAAGATATGGATAGATGGAAGGATCGAAGTTGTTTCACGTCAATATTGCACAATCCTCGTCACATTACATTCACAATTACACATTCACAATTACACTTATTTATGCTATTCTAAAATTTCTTCTCGACTTGTATAACTATTCTTTGCTTCTCTCTTTCTCCGTTCACTAGCATCATGTCATCGCTTCTCTTTTTCGTTCTGTTTTGCGACCTAGCACAATAAGAAAACCGTAATTTCATACGTTTCTCTTTGCATACATTCATACAATCAGAATTTGCAGTGGGGACGAACACAATTTGCTTTATTCTAGTCGAGATAAGTACATGTATATCTGTGCTGCCATATATATAGCAGACAAAGGGAAAGCCCTTTCATTTTCAATTGAGCCTCCATTTGTCAGACTTAAATAGTCGCTTGTTCTCGCAAGTGCACTGTTTGTTTTCAACCACCGTCAACATTCAAATCATGAGAGAAGACTTGGACAACACAGATACTTTATATGCCTATCCCCGGACATCGCGAACGATGAGCTATATGCTCATTTTTACGGCGAAACGAAGGTTTAGAGAACTTATATAAACGGTGATCAAATATCAACTTGGGTTGAACCGAGCTTGTAATAATTCCACTCACAGTATAACGTATCAAGTCAAGTATGACCATTTCCCCCTGAAATAGGCCTTGCAAATCGAATAATTATAATTATTACAAGTGCAGATGTCCTGAATTTGCTCAGTCAGCCTACACGTGATTAGAGACGCCAGCCACGTTAAGAAATTCAAGCGGAGTTTGTAACGCGTCTCAAACCAGATAAAGAGGCGGACGCTCTGTCTATCCTCTCCTCAGCTTCTTGTCCTCCAACCACCACCATATAACCTCACGGAGATCCAACCATCTTATATCCTGACCTTCTATCAACTTTTTCCTAATGGTAGGGACTTCGTAGCATCATATCATACCGCCTTTAACATACCTCCTTCCGCAGAGCATATGCCGCCTGACGCGCTCCGCCTTCATACCCAACGCGTCTCGCGAGTCCATCGCACCCTAGAACAAACATTCGATCAAACTTTCCCGCTATCTCGTAATTGATTTATCACTTATCTCAAATTGGCGTATACACATTATTCATCCTGCCTCGCCACTCAGACATAACCAGGATCTATGCATCCAAGCATCGAGACGAATGACATGCGCAGTCTCGTAGACTCAAGTATGTTCGATCTAGCGGCACGTAATATGATTGATGCTGACCCACTTGTACTGAGCAGACGTCGATGACAGCGACCTCATACTATCGAAATTGGCGATGTCGCTCGATTGAAGCTTGTGTGTCTTCCATAATGTGGCAGGCCGATGGAGTCCTCCGTCCAGCATTGTGCTTGGACGCAGCGACAGGCCGGTCTGCTGGCAAAAGCCGCGGAAGCTCCACCTCGCTTCTCGACGACATCGGGAGCCAGCGCTATCCTTCCATAATGTGGCAGTCCGATGGAGTCAGCCTCTCTCAGCCACAGGCTTCTGATGAGGCGACAGGCCGGGCTGCTGGCAAATAGCCACGGAAGTGAGTGCTGTCGGATGTCCCAAATGTTGCTCGCTATCGTCGATGGCTTGAGTGCGGGGGCACCGATGGAGCTATTGCATCCAAAGACTCCGTATAGATACGAAGCTATTGGTGGTACTCGTTGTGCGTCTTTTACTTCCTCTTTTATCCATCTTGTTGAACGACATTAATACTGTTTTACAGAGCGTCCGAGTTAATATCTTGTTGAAGTTTTTGGCGGGAAATGAGGGAGGCACATATGATGGGAGCAATGAAAGCGTAAAATACAGGATTTTGAAAGAATACTATACGAATGTCAAACGGCGCACCTAGGCGCCAAATCCAGGACTCTGTGAAAGGAACACAGCAGAGTTGTAATATGACAAATATGACGGCAGATCCGCAAACAAATTATTAACTTTGTAGTGATTTTCACTACATAAAAAGGGAAAATATGTAGTGCGTTCGAATAGCCATGATTGTAGCTTTGTAATATTGCCATTTGTCCAGATCAATGCCATTATGTATATTCTGCATAGTATTAAGGTAGTAGTCTAGAGAGAGGAGGAGGAGAGGGGAAGGGAAGGTAGGACTGGAGGTGGTGGAAAGTGCTACAATGTAAACGAAATAGTAATAGCGTGTATCTTATGCCAAATACCAAATACTATAAAGCAGTGAGTGGCTCGTGAAATGCCTGGCGGACATGCAGGGTATCTCCACTTCCTGCCAGTGCGTCGTGTACATACATGTACGCAAGATGGTAATCCCACAGCACAAGAAAAAAANTCAGAAACGATAATTATATCAAGTCAAATGCGCAGGTCTATGTACAAAAAAACAGAAATATGATGTTGTCTGACTACTAGTGATGTATGGCGTTGTGTGCCTTGAATTATATATGTAAATCAAGAAAAGGGTAGTACAGGCCATAGGAAACGTTTCAGACCAATGCAATAAGGACGTACATACTAAAATAAAGCAATTGCAAAGCATATATATCGTAAACTTAACTAAAAGGACGGACCCCAGTTATCTTCAGATAGACCTAAAGCAGCTAGAGCCATTCGGACTGCTCGCTCCAGATCTTCTTGAGACAGACCTGCCGACGATGCGCCTGAATAATGGTGTGAGTTGATAGGGACGGAAGCATCCTGCGCGAGGAGGACAGGGTCAATGGCGTCCAGTGTCAATCCCGTAGTGTTCTTATGAGTTAATGAAAAGCCTGCCCTAATATCTTCGTCGTACATATTGGGCACTGATGAGAGAATAGGTGCGGGTGACGTATATCCGTACGCAAATGCTACGTTCGGGTCGTTCGGGTCGTTCGGGTCCGCATTTGCTGCCGCTCCTAAAGCCGCTGCGTACGAATCATATAGTTCCTGCTGCGAAAGGCTGGGATCGTCGTAAGGGGTATACGCGTATGGTTTCATCTCGTCTACTGCTTGCATACGCTCCCAGTCGAAAGTGTAAGCGTCGTCATTTCCAAATGACTCAGCATGGTCGTAATGCGACATCCCCACCATGTCATTATGTGGAGTGTGTGAAGTTGAACGAAGTGGGGTTATCTGAAGCGGGGACATCTGGAGGCCAGGTTCGGGAATGGTAAAATCGTCGGGAGTCGGCAGATGCATCGACGACATTTCGCTCGGTGTTTCACTTTCTTGGTGGTTGATTGCGAACTCCGAAACGTCTATCTGCGGCTTTTCAATACGAAGCCTCTTTTTCCTGGACTGCTCTTCATGGTTGCTGTTACCAGCGCTGAGTTTGCGTGCCCTTGAAGAGGGCTTTCTCAGCCGGAGTTGCGACGCGGGAAGCTGTAAGTCGTCCACAAGCAAGAAGGGTCGCCGCAAACCTTGCACATCTCCTAGATAGAACCGCTTGCTCGGATCAAGAACCTTCGCTTTGCCAGCGCCTTTGCTATCTGTTGTATGCACGTCCAGATCAACACCGTCCATTATACACAAAGCTGCCGGTGACGGGCCCCATGCATCTTGCCACGCGCCGACGAATGCTCGCCCAGGCGGTTTCCCTGCCTTCACGCGCGCTCTGTTTTGCGCATGGATCCAGCGCTCGCCTACGTCGATGTTTGTTTTGTACGCTGCACGTCGTCTAGACGGACTAACCCAGTCGTCGTCTTTTCGTCGCCGAGACGACGAAGTGCCGTAACGCTGTTGGCGTTGGGTCGCCTGCTCCGAGAGTAAGAGCACACCGAGTGACTTCCAAGAAACACGCTTATTAACCGGAGTCGGGACACCTCGTCTTTTGCAGCATGATCCGCAGATGCAGGTACCAGCACAGCGCGGACAGATAAACGTCACCGAGAACGCGTCGAAGACGATATAGGGAAATCTGATGTATTAGGTTCAGTGATATATAATAGATATAACGCCACTGGTGAAAGTATAAATTACAATAAGGGTAGAAAAGCATAACTCACTTTACCAATATACACCTATGACAAAATGACAGTGGGCAGACCCATCCGTCAATTACGGACGTGCACTTCATTTTTGCGTAGACATTCTTATTCTTGCAACTGTGACAGTACACATCATCCTCGATGCTGTCGTCTGATTGCACTTGCATCGTTTCATCCGAATCTTCGTCCTCTTTGAAGTTTTTCAATTTGCCTCTCTTGAAGGATCTATTGGTACCTCTTTTGACCATCTTATGCTCACCATCGCCAGACTGTACGGACTTTGCGGGGAAATGAGACGAAGGTCCGGGAGAAGACTGGCGAGGATGGTTAATCGGTTGAGGTGGTGGAAGCGAAGGACTATCATGAACATCGAGAAAACTGTGCTTTTCCAATAAGGATGTCGTTTCGTTTTCTGCAGCAGGACCCAATGGGTGCCTTTGTGATTCGCACTGCGCAGACGCCGCCTGAGTAGAACTATAATCTTCCACAGAGGGTTTCATGATGAGATTCAAGATCATCTTGGCAGTCTCCTCGACATCATCGCTTTGAGAAAGCCGCTTGGATGTAGCCCCTTCAGGCTGATCTGCGTCTTCTCCCAGAGGAGGTTGCGACGTATCCTCCGTCATAGGCTCAGATGACTCGCGTGTCTGCTGTATAAGACGTGCTGGACTAGTAGGCGGCGCCAATGACAATGTCGAGGAAAGCATTTGCAACGAAGAGGACGGTCGCAACCGCAACGGGCACCGAGGAGTAGAAATCTGTGCGTCGTCTTCACGTTCGGAGGAGCTTTCTGGTATTACTATCGTTTTTGGTGCTCTTTTCGACTTATTTTCCGGTTCTGCTTTCACTCCTTCTGCTGCACGCTTACCAATCCTTTTCATAGATGTAATCGTCCTCGACCGCGTAGACTTAGGCACTGCAGCAACTTGAACGCCCGATGGTTTGTACTGTTCGTCTGAGTCCGAGACAAGATCGATAATGATGGGCTGCTGTGAATCTCGCCCTTGGTCTCCGTCTTCTATGCCCTCCTCATGAGGGTAAGTGAAATCGATAGAGTCGTCGTCTAAGTCATCATACGTGGTGCGTGCCGGAGTCGCGGTCCCTGGCGTAGTGGCAGGTATAGAAGATGGCGGCGATGACGTTATGTAAATGACTTCGTTGTTCGCCCTGTCCGAGCCTCGAATGATTTTCCCCTCATCTTTCATCGGCTCCTGCTTCGATCCCAATCCTGTTTTCTTGCCCTCTTGAACATGGTCTTTCTTTCCCGGGGAGATGTACGTCTTCTGGGATGTCCTAGGTATTTCGCGAGTCGGTTTAAGAGGGATGAGGACGCAATCAAAGTCAAGTTTCCCAGGGGATATAGGGGGTGATTTCGACCTGGACTTCAGCTTTTGGACGTCCTTTCCTTTCTTTGAGGATTGTTCACGTCGCTTCATTATTTTCGACAGAGCAACACGAAGTGACAATCCTGGTGAAAGCTCTTTGGAAGATGTCTGAGCATTTGAACGTCGCCCTGCATAGGTGACCTTATTACGCTTGCAAGCGTAAAGCCTATGAATACAATGCTGAAGAATAAATGAAACGCATAAGTCTGCTCACAGAGGACGAGTCATAATTCGACGGTGCACTATTTGCAGAGTCTGGAGGCGGAGAATCATCTCTGACCATCAACATATCGTCGACCACTCCGGCGGAATCATTCGGATCTGAAAAGGTCTCTAGCTGATCTTCGTCATGCACCGAGTGCGTAGATGCCAGTGATTTATTTTGAGCCTGACGAGGCAACAACTGGTTGATGCGCCCAGATGTCGAAGATGTTTCTCCCAACTGCTTTAGTATATGATACGCTTTTGGGGTCGTAGAGGGCTAGCAATGTTATGAGGAAGATGCATATGATTGAGAAAACGATGCAAATCACCATATTATTATTATTTGTATTGGGAATAGAACTTTGCTCTGATCCATATGATCGCTGTTAATTTGATAGTACGAAATTAGACACGCATAATTTGAGGTTTACGAATGCTATAAATTGTACCTCACGCTCCATTGCCACTGATAAGCGTGATTGATGTCCAGTCGACGCGTCTTGTGTCTAAAAACGCGTCAGATACACAGGAAAGCCCAATATCAAACGAAAAGCAAAACATTGTCTGGAAAAGGCCGCGTTGATGCTGCGCGTTTGTCATAACCGGAGACGCAACAAGTACACGTCCGCAGGCGCACTTCAACGGCCCCAAAATAAAGGGGAACAAGAGATGGTACTGATATAACATACTTGATCGTGTACTTCAATGCGGTCGACTACAGCCATCTCTTCACATTGGTTCTCAGTCCTGCCAGCTATAGCATCCGATACAGCGCGTTTGACGAGCTGCGAACTTTCTCGAGAATCACCATTGAAGTTCTCATGGCGTATGGCACGTCCTCCTGATTTCTGGTCGCTACTGTACCCTTGGATTTTGCTGCAGTTTCCGTGTACCCGAGAGTACTGTGACAAAATGCTCTTTTGAGAATCATTCGCCGAGCCATTCCAATTGGCCAGTTCGGAATATCCCATAGTGTTCTACACGTATAAAGTATATAAAAGGTAGTTTTACATTGAGGATATACCGACAGACCTTTGGTGAGCATATGAAGTGAGACGGAGGACGAAGAGAAATAGTTTCGCGCAAAGCTGGTACTTGAACGCTGTCAGGGTCCAATTAGCAACTAGCTTACGCCGCTGCCCATCACGTGCTTGACAATTAACTCCGCGGCGATAATGGAATGGACCGCAAACAACAGATTTGTTTGTATTTTCTGCTTTCATCCATCCTACTGACCGCTGTCACCTTGTTGAAAAAATGGGCAGAAATAGTAAGAAATATTTTGACTCTTCCAGGCACTTTGCTGATGCTCTTGTCCTTTTACTGCGATCAGAACAAGCAAAAAANTGTGCCAACTAAGAGCAGTAAGTCCCCCGCTCAGTGGATTCATTCATTGCATGTCTGCTCACATTGTCGCGCAGAGCTCAAAAAANGATCCTGGGATACCCAAGTTGCCTGATTTAAAGCAAAGGAAAAGTACGGAGAAGCAGAGGGCAATACAAGTATGTTCTATCAAATCGTAATAATTAGAGATGAAATTTATGTGTCGAAGCGAGCTGCAGAGCCTTTCAAGCGTGACCCCGACTCTCCCATGGCTTCGGAGCCAACCCTCTCCTCGCTGGCAGCCCTCGCAGAGGCCTCTGAGGCTTCTGGGAAACTATACGATGAAACCATAAATGATCCCTCGTCCTCGTCCACCGCATTCAAAGCGCAACTCCGGCGGCAGTACATCCGCACGCTGCATAAGGTCATCGAGGAGTCTGACATTGTTGTACTCGTTCTTGATGCGCGCGATCCCGAAGGCTGCCGCAGTAGACTAGTCGAGGAGGAAGTTCGTCGGCGTGAGCACGAGGGAAAGCGGCTTGTCTTTGTTCTGAACAAGATCGGTGAGTGCTTTCTTGTATCACGCATAAACATACTTATTCTCGCCAGATCTTGTTCCTCGCGCGAACGCTGAGGCATGGCTACGCTACTTGCGCCATACCACACCGACACTTCCATTCCGCTCCTCAACGCAGCATCAGCGCACCAATCTCGCCTCGAAGACGTCGCCTGCGCTGCTTAACCTACTCAAGGGCTATAAGCGCAGCGCCAAGGCCGGAAGCATTGCTGTCGGTGTTGTCGGCTACCCAAATGTCGGAAAGAGCAGTCTTATCAACACACTCAAGCGAGCCAAGGTGTGCGCCGTCGCTGCCGAGGCAGGCCACACAAAGGAGATGCAAGCTGTACAAGTTGAGCGCGGCGTACGCGTGCTTGACTCTCCCGGGGTCGTCTTTGACGACGATGAGCAGGAGAGCAGTAACATCCTTCTGCGAAATGTCGTTAGAGTCGAAGACATGACAGACCCCATAGCTGTCGGTAAGTGCTCAATTTCTTCCGATAAGCTCTTTTCTTACGAGGAACAGTCGAACAGATATTAAATAAAACGGAGGCGGCGAAGTTGCAAAATATATACAACCTTCCGGAGTTCTCTTCAATACTCGACTTCCTCACGAAACTTGCGCTCACGAGCGGACGGTTGCACAAGGGTGGGACTCCCGACGTGCTCGGCGCCGCACGGCAGGTAATACAGGACTGGAACGCGCAAAGGATCCCATATTTCTCCGTCCCACCCGCGATCCATCCGAGCAACGTGCCTGCGACGGTCAGCGCGGCAACATCAGCCAAGTACGTCATTATTTTGCTTTTTCTACTTTAATCACCAAGCTATACTTGTGATATAGATATGGACTCGGTGACGGCGGTGCTGGGGTCGCACCCGGTGCAGAGAACGTCGGGAGCGCGCAGATCGTCACGGAGATGGCACCGGCGTTCGATATTGGCGGTCTCTTCAGCCAAGCGGACGCAGGTGCTTTTGACTACGAGATGGATGATGGGGATCGGGAACAGCTGCAATTGCCAGCGGATGATGTGTAAATCGCCTTTCTTGGCCCGCTTCAATCCAAGTACTAAATTATTAAAACAAAACTGGTAGTGTCGAAATGGAGTCAGATGACCTTACCCCGTCTGTCCCGCGCAAGCGCTCCAGGTCGCCTTCGCCCGAGCCAACTATAATAACTCCCCTCTCAACTAACGCAGACGCTGGGACACCGCCTTCAAAGCGCCAGAAACGCATGCGCGAGGCACCGAGCTACGACACAGCTGCGCATGTGCGTGCGGTCAAGAACATTGCTGTACAAAACCCGCATGGACGGCAGGCGCTGAAGCGCGATGCGAAGCGAGCGCGGAAGGCAGAGCGGAAGGCGGCACGTGCTGCGGCTGGGGGTGACGGAGGCGGCGGAATGGAGGTGGATGATGAAGGTGGGTCGGTTGGGCTTGCATTTACGTTCATGGCGGGCTTGGATGGGGTAACTTTGTAATTCTCTTTCGGCCTAGATGGCTCCAGGGATAAATTGAATTTTGCGCATCTGTACTATATTGCACTCATTTTCTTGTCGGCTGTAGGAGAGCACGAATTCAACAGAGACGCTGATTGTACTCGCCTATAATAAGGCTTAAAAACGAGAATAAGTTTAAAAGTAGTACACGATGGAAAAAAAACATGAAGAAAACAGAATAGTACTTTATAGACACTAGCCAATCCTCAAGGCTCCGTTAACGGCAGTTAATATTTTTTTGAACCACAGCAATGGTCAGATCAGACCGATTGGCTTGATACCTAAAACGCCCAAGCCCGGACCCACTGTCCACCCAAGATCGAAGTGCTCACACCCGAGGTTCCATTACGACCGCGCGCCTCGTCTTAGACTAAAGTGCCTCCGCTTCTTCTCCTTCTCCTCCGGCGTGTCTGCGCTGTCATTCGTGAGCGAGCTCGTGCTAGAACCGTGTCGGGAGAGCGGCGGAGGCTTGGATGCCGCAGTGCTAGACTCAGAGCCGGAAACGGGGATAGGTTCCGCGGGACCAAAGACGGAAGCGCCCATCGCGCGAATGAAACCGCGCTGGGTAGCGTCGACATAGTCTTCGCGTGAATAGCGCGATGTCGTGCGCACAGAGATGCCCTTGTCATCTATCGTGAGGCCTTGGGATTTCAGACTGCGAGACGGGAGATTGGAGCATATGAGGTAAGATAAGATGGAGTGCACGTCAGAGGTGGAGCAATAGATTAGCTGCGGATGGACGTACGATTCTTTGGTTGCATTGACGACGCTGGAAATCTGCGTCGCGATGAATCTGAAACCGAGGATGGCACCGATGAAGACTACGACGGTCTGAATATAAGAAGACCATGAATAAGGGTTACTCTTCGCGTATCGGTTGCATGAACGTACGAAGCAAAGCGCGATGATGTCGAACCTGTATAAATCTCAGTGAGGAACATTCAACATGACACAGGAGTGAGTTACACACCAGGAGGCCATTTTTTAAACGAGAATATGTATATGTAAAACGAGATGAGGTGTGAATGAAGTGCGAAGCACTGGCACCTCGGAACCTTAGAGATTAAGTCGGAGAACTCGAAACACAGAGCAAAAGCCAGTCCTGACCAGCCGATCGAGAGAAATAGATACTGAAGGAAGTGCAGATAAAAAGTACAAGGTTCGACGATGGAGATGGTGGTTTGTATGAAAGGAAAGCGCTGGAGTAGCTAAAATGAATCTTAAGTCACGCCCCTCTTTCGGGCTGGTAATGATGTAATGATGTAATGATTCGCGTCCGACTCAGTTTTCAGTGTACTACACTGGTAAACTTTGGGATTAATCCTGTCCAACTCAAGAAAGTATCGCTGCACTCGTTCGACTGTTTCTCCTATGAGCTATAGTAATGCCACGACGTTGTCTGTCATTGCACAACATGGATCCTCCGAGTCTGTCATCGGCCAAATTCAACAGGTCACCGTGACTGTCTCGCAGGTCCTCCTGCAAACGCCGTTCACTGGTCCACGTTCGTATCAACAGCTCTCGAAGATCCTGTAATGCTTAGCTCTTATCTTGTGTACTTCATCAATGGCTTCCAAAGATATGAACATGTCTTGTCTTGCATCCCGTCATCATCTGATCAATGACATCTGAATGTTAAAAATCACAAAGATGTACAGATGGCTTGAATATCTATGTGAGAATCCGAGTACAGCAGAGCCCTCTGATTCTCTATATCTTCTGGTGCCTTTTCTCGAGCACGCCCAGCCAAGACTAGTTCTGTCACCGTCATGTATTTCAACATAACGGTATCTAACGCTACCCCCCTTCTTCTATATGTACCTCTTACTCTCGGGAATGAAGGGAACACCTCATTTGCTTGGCATGGTGCAGGAATCTGATCTGTGTATCAAGTTACTCTCGTTAGTTACCCAACTATGTCTAAATTTTCAAATGTCACAGGTTGTACGATAGTTATCGAAGCCGACTGGGCCCCTATCAAGTGATCCTCGATGGGAAAGTAAACTCATACTCTGGCTTCGAGAAAGGAGAGGAGGAGGAGTATCAGTACCTCTTCTTCGACGCACATGACCTCACCAACGGTCTGCACGAACTACAGCTCGCTAACGTATGATCAGAGACAATCGATTCTTGATATTGATTACGTCAGCTGAACTAATCCTCAAAGCTTGTCTTCGAGTCTTGTCTTTCTGGATCTGATAAAGTATGGGTCATGAGTACTACTCTGAACGCGAAACCCTTCAACTACTCTCCATTTCAAAGTCTCAATGGCTCATGAAACCTAGATTCGGAATTAATGTGAGCCTCTTCGTTAGATGAACAGAGATGTGATGTTTCTGAATTCCTGATCAGTTTGGACCGATGATCCTTCGTGTGCAGCGCGGATCCAGTTTACAGTGAGTAGATATCATTTTATAATGCACATGCTGAAATTTATGACTCAACACCAATGATCATTTACAGGGTAAGCATGATTCTGTCACGTCTAAAGATTACCAGTCACAACAAAAACATTTCTCACATCACTTTGTGACCATTCCTAGGGCAGGCGATATCTATTTTCGGCCATCTTTCAAGCAACTCCTTCTCCGTCTTTTACCGCTACTCTTTTGACTCCTCGAAGGTGCAGCAAGTGATGAATAACGTACTCATTGGTGCTGGAGTGGGAAACGAGTCTTCGCAGCTAATGTTCTTTACTTCTGGACTCAGTGCTGATGAGAAGCACGAGATCGTGCTGCGGAATAACCCTGGGCGAGATAATGAGCGATCTGTTTTGAACATTGCTTACGCTGTAAACATAACTGTTACCCTTTTGTGTATTACAATAGCTCGCAATGCTGTACTGAGACTGATGCTGATTGCAGGTCTGCAACGGTCACGATTAACAGGAAATCAAAGCGAGTCCAAGTCCTGTCATTAGTATCTTACGTTTCTAATGTTATTTGTTTTTAATTTAGAAAAATAAAAGTGGCTGTTGCGATATACGTCGCTGCGCTCGTATCCCTTGGCGTATACTTCCTCCTTTGGCCGTTCTACCAGAAGTGGCGCCGCGAGCGTAACACGTTTATTGTTTTTGATTACTCGCTCGCTCCGCGGCCGTATTCCGTTCTATTCTTTACGGCTGCGGGAAGATATCTCCAGGAGCAGCATCACTGATCGGTATTGCTCGAAGAATCCCTTGGCGAGAGTTGTCTATAATACAGGAGGAGAGGAGGCTAGCGGCCGCCTACGATGGAACGTGCGTGAATACCATCACTATCACGTCGATTCCCGAGATTTACCACCGGCAATTCCGCCATGTACCGTACGCATTCCGCGGCCTGGGCCTGAACGGATTTCATTTTCAAACTTTGGGCTGACGCCTCGGAGGTCGTCTCGCTTGGAGTGGCCAGGTGATGTATCAAGATGTGCTGTGATCCTTATAAAATATAACTCTACTACTGGCATCTGACTCGGACATAAGTATGGACTCGAACAGTATATTATACACTTTTAATCCAGGTAGTCTAAAGCTGTATCTTTGATTCCGTATAATTGGAGATACCTTATTACAGTGTAGTACTTCTCCTTTAGACACCCCCTTCCTTTAGACACTACCTATTTGCTCCAGCAAATTTAATTGTACTGCTCCGAAAGAATTTATGTATGTAGAGAGTACACTGGCGTAGCTATAGCTGTATAAATTTGGCGTGAGAATCTGTGTCTTATCTTGAGCAGGGAAAAGGTGTGAAAAGTAATATGACTTAGAATGGCTAGTAAAATTTTCATAGAAATAGTGTTCCGTTGGTGCAGCTATAAATCAAGCACGATGAAGTGTCTAAAGAATGAGTGTACTGTAATAGACGCGTCGATCTGCCAGTCGCGTGTTGCATATGGAAACAAAGACAATATTAATATATTCAAGCGGAGTTTCAAATGCGCTTCATTGCAATATTACATAATGCACCGGTCCAGTTTATTAATCCCTAAGTGACGTGACAAGTAAAGTTGACCGCGTGGGAAATTACATTATACTGACGTGTGACTGTCAGCCGCGCGAAACGAAACGCAGATGATGATATATTCAAGCGGAGTCTGAAACGCGTATCAGACCACATAAAGAGGCGGACGCTTCGTCCATCTCTCCTCAGCTTCTTGTCCTCCAACCACCACCATCTCCCCTCACGGGGATCTAACCGTCTTGTATCCTGGCCTTCTGTCAACNTTTTTTCCTAATGGTAGGGATTTCGTATCATCATATCATACCGCCTTTAACATACCTCCTTCCGCAGAGCATATGCCGCCTGACGCGCTCCGCCTTCATATCCAACGCGCCTTGCGTGTCGCATCCTAAAGCAAACATCTAATCACAATGCTACTACATGTTCGTCCTCATTGTGCCATCTCGCTATCTCGTAAGTATTTTGCCACTTATATCAAAGTGGTATATACACATTATTGATCCTGCCTCGCCACTCAGACATGACTGGGATATATGCATCAAAGCATTGAGACGAATGACATGCGCAGTCTCGTAGACTCAAGTATGTTCGATCTAGCGGCATGTAATATGATTGATGCTGACCCACTTGTACTGAGCAGACGTCGATGACGTCGACCTCATACTATCGAAATTGGCGATGTCGCTCGATTGAAGCTTGTGTGTCTTCCATAATGTGGCAGGCCGATGGAGTCCTCCGTCCAGCATTGTGCTTGGACGCAGCGACAGGCCGGTCTGCTGGCAAAAGCCGCGGAAGCTCCACCTCGCTTCTCGACGACATCGGGAGCCAGCGCTATCCTTCCATAATGTGGCAGTCCGATGGAGTCAGCCTCTCTCAGCCACAGGCTTCTGATGAGGCGACAGGCCGGGCTGCTGGCAAATAGCCACGGAAGTGAGTGCTGTCGGATGTCCCAAATGTTGCTCGCTATCGTCGATGGCTTGAGTGCGGGGGCACCGATGGAGCTATTGCATCCAAAGACTCCGTATTGATACGAAGCTATTGGTGCTACTCGTTGTGCGTCTTTTACTTCCTCTTTTATCCATCTTGTTGAACGACATTAATACTGTTTTACAGAGCGTCCGAGTTAATATCTTGTTGAAGTTTGTGACGGGAAATATTAATGAAGGGGGGGTGACTGGTTAGAGAGATGAAGAGCAAATCAATATTTWAAAAAAAATTCTTGCAGCGTTTTATGTGTGAATTTTATGTCCCTAAATCCCACATTACACTTGATTAACATTGTGGTTATAGTCAATACAGAAATAAATAAGAAAGCGATAACACAGCACTGCCAATCACCTGTGCTAGAAATGCTACAAACCACCATTTCCTCTACTAAATTTGAAATAATTAGTGTGTATAATTAGTGCAGAACACTCGCAGAAAATGAACATGAGGAGGAAAATGACATGTCACATGATGTGACGATGATTCAGATCTTCATTTGATTCACTCATTTGCCCAAATATTTTATTTCTAGATAGATATGTGAATGAAATCATTTCAAATTTCACACGGATGTATCTGAGAACAAGAGGAGTCTGAGGGTATTTTTACTTTTATATAAATGTGTGGTTTAGGTATTTTATTAATTACATTTCATTGTTCATATTTCCTGTCAATATCAATGACTGTATTTGTACAATATCAGGCCTGAGACGTTTACTGAAAAATATTATCCAATCCAAGATCCATAAGCTGTGCGTCCTCAATGATTGACCGCCACGCATCTGCAATCGAAGGATCGTAACTCGCTCCACTATTGTTCATAAAATAATCTAAATTCGAATAAATGTCCATCTCATCTTCTAAATGTGTTGCCGGGTCGCTGGAGAGGCTGTCTGACCAGGACGCTGTCCCAGACGGGAATGCAGATAGGCCATCCATTAGGGAGATTTCCTGAACCTGTGATCCAGAATGCGCGTCTGAACTCGGGATTATACCCGTACATTCTCCTGGAACATGATCATATCGAACTCCTCTGCCTTGATCGTCAGGAATTGAACATCTACCGGAAGCAGCTGCCCCGAGATGTATGGATGCGTCGGGGACCAAATAATTGCTTACAGGACCTGTACTATTTCCACCTGCTAAAAATGCGGAATTTAACCCAATTCCTCTCTGGGGTCCTATTTCAACAGACTGAACTTGCTCGAAAGAGGTTCCTAAAACATTATTTTTGGGCTGCAACTGCACTGTTGCTGAGGGAGGTAGGTCGGGGAAGAGTGAAGTGCGCCCAGCATGAGGAACGAGAGGAGAATGTGAACGCGTTGATGAATCCGGAGTGGCATTGCTATGCTCTAAAGACGGTAATGGCGAGCTTCTCAAGCGAGAGCTTGATTTCTTGATGCTGAAGTCAACGAAGCGAGCTGTCCCGCAGAGTATCTTGAGCTCTTCCTTCGCGTCTGGGTCATCATCCGATGGGGTATATAAGAAACCTGGAGAGGAAGGATCGTATCGCGGAAGGGCATTAAAACGATTAACAAATCGGGCTTTCTCGAGAAGACGCGTAAGAATAGGCTGTAGATGAATTATCATGGACTGTGAGTTGAAGAACTTGTAAGATTTACTGAGACTTGGCTTACCAAACCACTTTTCGCGACTTGATGTTCAGTCGCGTTTTCGAAAAGCTTCACCGTCAGTTCCAACTCTTTCAGTGCGCCGGACGCCGCAGCAGATGACGGCCTTGTAACGGCAAACGAGCCGATAATAACCTATCAAGTACGAGTGAATCAATAACTTTATTTTTTAAGAAAGAAGAAATATTCTATTACACCAGATGCGAGCGCGTGTGTCCATATAATCCACTGGCGCAGGAGCAACTGAGTGTGTTTTTCAAAATAGCCTCTCATGGCTTTCAACGAGGTTATAGCACTAGCGTATGCAGATAGTAGGGACACTGCGAACGGACTAGCGAGCGGCTTCTTCGGGCTCTCGAGCATTGCGCGCGCGAAGAAATTTCGATGAAGGAACAACAAAGCTATAAAAGAAAGTTAGGCACCATCTTTGCGAAGGCACGAACATATCACACACCGATCTCTTTGAACAAGCCCCACATGTAGCGCCGCAGGCCTGTGTTCATGTCATCGTCCGAGTCGAGGGACGACCAAAACATAGTCGGGTGAGTTTCAAAGTTGCGGACCTTACTATCCAACTCCAGGATCTTTGAATACTTGATAGGTTGCGCAAGACAGAGATGCTCCGCAACCATAGCTAATATTTCTTTTGTAAACTGATGTTTCCACCTCCAGACTGAAGTATGATACAGCTTTTGTCCGATGTTTAAAAGTCGCAGAAATTTAACCAACTCACAACTAGGAATAATAGTACCGTCTTCCGTTGTCGTGGCCTCCGTATCCGCAGGAAATTCGCAATCTACCTCTTGTAGATTAAATGTAGCTGGCCTACCCGACTCTAGACTCTTTAAAATGAAATGTGTTTGATTTTGGTCAAACCTCACGCTAGCTTGTGAATACTTACTTCCCACTTATCTATAGTGAAAATTTCCCAGAAAAGGAACCTTCTGCGCTGTATAATTTTTGGCTCCATTTCCCAGCGTGCTGGATCGCGATCTACAGCCGAGACATCAGACTTTTTAAGCTCATCGTTATCGATGAAGATCTTACGGAGGCCAATCTGGAATCAGAACGCATATGAGACTCCGATAAACATGCTAAAAGTATAATCTCACACTAGTGGCAAGAGTAAACCCGAATGTCATCAATTTCCACCCCGACTCGAACGATGCACTGCGACACGCATGGAATTGGAATGCAGACAGCATGAGAACTGTTTGCACTGTCTCTAAGGAAGCACCGACAAATACAGGATGCAAGTTTAAGACAGCACGAGCGAGATGGACGTATAGCTCAGCCTCATCATTGTCCAGAGTGAGAGTAAGATCGCCGGCGGCCCCACAAGCGAGCACCGCTAGGAGGAGCGCGAGACGATGCGTGCAGTCATTAGCTTGAAAGCCTCCTTCAGTATCTACGCTATCTGCCTTCCCTGGGTTTGTACGAGCATGAAAAGGTTTGTACACTGTCGGAAGAAGCTCTTCCATGATCTGCGTGCGTTGCACGATGCGGCAAAACCACGCTATATTTCCTAAATATGCTTCGGCAAGTGCTGTTGCTCGAGCATAAGAAGGCATGTGCGCATTTACTATCTTCAACAACTCTTCTTTAGGCAATTTCGCAGGTGCAAAGGGGAAGGCTTCGTCGGCAGTTGTAAGTTGTTCAGGTAGATTGTAAACTCCTCCTTTTGGCTTGACTTCCTTCACTATCCTGTGGCCAACGTCCTGTTTAATGTTCTTATGACGCTTCAAGATCAAGATACGGTATTCATGCTTACTATGAGCAACGCCTAATAGATAGGCGGGAATGAACAAAATAATAGATGTTCAATAGGTAGACGCATACCTCGGACGCTACACGACCCATGAACCGAGCTTCCCCTTGTTCTGATATTGCTAGCGTTCCTAGTGCATAGGAAAGATCGCTCGTAAGGTCATTTTCATCATCATCCTTCGGATAGTACTCAGGTTCCTTTTCGATAGTAGCCTCAACACCAAATTTTATCATCAAGAGCTCTTCAGACAAAAGGGGATGTGTAGTTGGTGCGAGGCTTGCTTGTGCAATATGCAGTGCATCTTCGAGCTGGCGGATGCGTTTACTCATTTCTAATATATTTTTGTGTAGCTTGTCCGTGTTTGCCAGTACATATCTGGTAGATCAGATTGTGCGTTGATTTATAAAGAAATGTTGTACTCAACATGCCTTGTTCCTCGTCCACCAGCGAGTGAGCCTGAGGGAGAACTCATTTAACCTTTTCCCGTAGTCAATGCAGTAAAACGTAGGTGCATCACCATTAGGACAGATTGTCTGACAACCTCGACGCTCGCATGAGTTGCAAGGAACCTGTCCAGTCCATCATGAATAGAGATTGTGTATACGAGATTGACCGGAAGGCATACTCTTCTATTACACTTCAACTTCAATCTGATATTCATCAACGACTAAAATAATGCAATAACGGAAGCCGCGTAAAATCACACCTTCTGCACTCGGCGCACGATGCTCCGCCTCTCGAACGTCTATCTTCCAGCCCATGCGACTTGATTCGGGATGTCTTTCCTGTCCCACTTAATACTTTAGACATATCTATTCCTCGAACTCAGAACAGAAAGATACTCCGGAGGTAAAACGGTAAAAAGAGTAATGGTCAGCTGCAGGGCTTGGTGTTGGTTACAGCACAAACGTCAGCTTGATTGTGTCAGAACCTAAACGACCGGACACCGCTTCTGAATATTGGTAGTGGTAGTGGCTTCTCTACCTCCCCCATGCCGGCACAATATTACTTGCAGAGCTCTGCAAGCATACTATTCTGATTGGCTAAGCTCAGTCCTTACAACAACTAGATTTGACTGAGTATTTCGTTTCTATAAACTCTTTTGAGTAAAATAAAAAATCTGGCCTTTGAGTCTTGACATCCATCACAGGAATTTTCAAATTGTTATAACTGGTTATAACTGCTTTGACTTATAAGGACTTGTGAGTATCAATATTGTGACAGACTATAAGCAGTTATATGCACTTGTAATCATAACATAATCATTATGGTATTTATTGTGTGTAGTGTTGCCCTAACAGTGTTGCATAGTGTTACATGTGTCCTGAGCATAGTATCTCTGAGACCCCCTCTCAGTTGCTAGACACTCTAGACCACTAGTCAGCATTTCCCACAACCCTAAGGAGGCCTGCCTGAGTTATTGCCAGCTGTCACCTAACAATGAGAGCATCAAGAGTATATATAAGTAGGTATAATTATGATATTTTCTATACCTGTAGTAGACAAAATTCTAATGAGAATCAGCAAGGACTGGATCAAATTGTCAGAAAGGAATTATTGCTTTAAGAAAGCAAGCACATAGTAACAAAGAAACCAACAAACGGAAATGACTGAGAGACAGTTCAACAGTGATTATAATCCACAAGAGATCATACAGAGACATGAATGGGAACAACAGCATATAGTCCCTATGTTCCACAAAGACCTAATGTGTGACCAATGCAAACGCATATACAACATGGGATGGGATGTATATCAACTACTTATAGCAGAAACATCTGCAGTGGCAGTATTCACCAATATGGAAATGAAGACGGAACACAAGGTATTCAGAGTACCAAACAAACCACATCTTATGGCCTATGAACACAATCAAGACATTCATCTATGATGTGAAGGATTACCTCAACTTCGTATCCATAAGGATGACACTCGATAATACACCACACAAAGATAACAAGTGCACCCAGCGCTATGTAGAAGTCTATATGCCCTACAGGGTTAACAGTCATGAAATGATCAGGATCCACAACACAAGTATTCATGCCAGAACTATGATAGCCTTCACACAGTATGGAGGAGCAGGTTATACAACCAGCAATGGGAAGGTCACACAGGAGATAGACAGCCTCGCCATCACACTATGGGCCAGTGATAGGAACACATGGCCCAGAGGACCATTCATGGATTACAGATGAATATCCACACAACCCAACTATATGCCATATATGGTTAGTACAGAAGCCATCCCTAGATTGACAGAAGCTATCCCTGGATCTACAGAAGCCATCATTGGATCTACCTAATGATTGTCAGGACTTTAATGTCACTTAATCAGTTCCAACCCAATTAGGACTAGAACCAACGTGGCTATCAAGCCACAAACCAAACATGGAAATGACAATCATGGCACTTGGCCACATTGCCATTATCAGAAGGGAAACACATTCAAACGAAGCGGAACCCTACAGGCACTCCACAGGAAGCCATATGCAGACATAGAGGGAATGGCTGGGAACAGACAGGAAGGTTCTAGCAAAGCATTATTCCCTAAAGAGGTAATAGATGTACAGAAGGAGGCAGGGTGACTAGGACACAAGAAAGGTTGACCAAAGCAGGAAGAGACCTATAGTACGCAGCAGCTGCAGCAGTAAAGCACAGTAAGTGCACAGCAACCAAACAGCCATTAGCAGTAAAGATATACTGTGCAGCAGAACAGGTGATGGTCACCTCTGGACACATGACACCAGGATAACCATAGTAGGAAAAGACCTGTAGTGTGCAGCAACCAAAGCACAGCAATGCACAGTAACCACAGTCTAGATGGCCATAAGTAGTAAAGACACACTGTGCAGCAGAGCAGGTGACAGTCGCCTCTGTACAGTATAAAAGGAGGGCAAGGTAGCACTCCTAGAACCTCAGTTTAATTCAATTAACTATCATCACTATAACTAATACACTTAAGAGTGAACCCCTCTAAACTACCAAGCTAGTCAGGTTAACTCTATCATCTATCACTTGTTCTACACTATTACCACAGCAAATAGTGCAGTCCTAACAATAATGATGCGATATGGTGCAATTCCTTCTAGAAGCTTCTGCTTAGTAATGGTTACCTAATGGCCCTACTGACTAATGACTACCTAAGCAATGACTAATCCTTTGATTATATAATGATTATGTACGAGCGTCACAAAAATGAAATTAAGTGAAAAAACATCTATATCATAACACTCCGGTAAAGTCTGAAAGACCCTATATTACCATATATAAATTTGCCTCTATACTACATATATCAGTCTGGATTTTAGCACAGCAGCTTTTGGACCTCTCTTCGACTATAAAATATTTTTGAAATTTTTGAGGCTCACCATTTTTGCCACCAGGGTTCTTCCATATATGGTTAGACTATGGTTAAGGGACCATTACATGTGATGTGACTTGGCCTGTCAAGTTTATACTTCTTATACCTTAATACTATTAGTACATCAGCATGGATGAATAAGTATGTGTGACTATGATGGTTCAGGTCTACTGATATTTCAGTACCTTATAGTAGGAATGATGACACAAATCCTAGTGGATTCTGCCCCAGAGGGTACCAAGGTGCATCAGAATTGAGCCATATTTGTCATATGAATACAGTACAGATGTGTTACAATTTCCTTACTTTATCTTATCACATCACTCCACTTATCTATCCATCTCATCTCATCATCTGCTTACTTCAACAGTAACCCCTGTATCACCTGATCACTTGTTCCACCAAGTTCCATACCCTTCTATGCTGACTGATGCTCATCCTTCGCTCAGTCATCCTTTCCATCACATTCCATCTCTTTCCACCCCTATGTACTAGTAGTATATAAGGCATGTACTCAGAGCCCTAAGCCCCAAGCTTGAGCTCTTTGTTCTCATAGCCAAACACCTTGTCACCTAGCCCACCAGTGTGCTCCTAAGCCTTACCAGTACCAGTCAATCCTCTCAGGCCCTAAACAGGCTCTCTGCTTACTCATTATTTTGCTCTACCTCATCACTCGTCACTATTATAGCCTTTGGCTTAACAGTTAATACCACCATTGTGCTGGGTATGCATGTGTGCAGTGGTGTGTCATACTCTTTTCCCTTGTTTCAAAGCTTTCTCATGCAGCAGTGTGTTGTAATGGCAACACAATCTACCAAGTTTTTTGAAGGTTTTGATGTCAAGCCGTGACCACCGCTTCCCCTGGATTCCACCTAGACTTGAAAAGAGCCACTCAACTTCTGCAGTATGAGGAACAAGACCAAAAAGGATAATGGCCATGCTCTTCAATGGATACTCCTGTGTTTGGACAGATAGATGCTCCCACCATTTGCGAGCATCAGAAATACCTCCTTCAAATGGTTTCTCCCCAATATGGTACACATTCAAGTTTTTTAGCAATATCAGAGCTGTTGGTTGTGACCACCCCCATTTTTTTTGCAAAAGCTAATGCAGTTTCAACAGCATCATTGAATGTACGAGATTTACCTGCCTGTGAAATAGCAAGATGTCAGCAAAGGGGATGGAGAAAGAGAGTAAGCCAGTGAAGGTCTGTGTTCATTGCATGGAACTCTTGATTAAAGACTCGCTTTGCATGCAGTGTAAAATTGACATCATCATTGAAGTGTTGCTCAACCCGAATCATGTGCCATGCACAACAAATAAGTTCCAACATACAATCAGCCAATGTAGTGTCTTGTGACTCAAGATTCCCTATTGCATCAACAAGTGGTTTGCAGATGCATAAGAGTTGATCTGTAAGGTCCCAATGGTTTAGATCTCATGTAACAAGTTGAATGATGTCGGTAGGGATAGCAGACAATCCATTTCTTGGTTTCTGTGCATCTGGCCGTTCACACAAAGTATGCAGTGATTTTCTGGAAAAAGATGAGTTTATACTTTTATGTTGATGTTATTATAAAACTTACTGATATGTTTGTACACTTAAACACATAAGAATCAAAGCATACCATCGGGACTCTGTATTTATTGTAAGTCCATGTCGTATCCCAAAACCTGAAGCAATTTTGGCAAGTTGACCACCCCAGTAGTGTGAACGGTTAAAAAATGAG
>SGPK01000610.1:0-12977 GCA_004802695.1 Phellinidium pouzarii
CCATTATGTCATGATTATATGCAGTAATAACTGTGCTGTAAGCATTACAAACAACCATAATGATTACTCTAGCTTATAAGGTACTTATAAGGACTTATGTGATGTCACAATGATCACGTATCCTTATAAGTCATCAAATACACTTATAACCATTCTCGGATTTGTGTGATGTCCCACCGCATAGGACACTGGGACACTGTAACTAAGACATTGGTATGTCATCGTCACAATTTAGTCCTCAGATTTATATAATGAGACACTAAGAGAAGAGACCGCTTGAGCTGCTCGACAGGGATGGATTTACGGAATGTCTGTCGAGTCCGAAAGTGCGAAGTTAGCGACCCACGACGCGTATTAAATGACAACGTAGCCTTATAGCGTTGTATCGTCCTGCTGTCCCTATACTCCGCAATCTCAAAAAAAAATTCAGGACTAGTACTAGCGTCCGTCATAGCTCAGCAACACAATCATCTTGCGGGCTAGACTCCATCACGAGGGAAATTATAAACTACCTCAGGCTGGACGTCGAACGCGACTTTGCGGATACACGGTCGAGATTGACGAATTTACAAAAGAAAATCACATCTTCCTGGGGATTTACCTCCCGAATCACATTGGCTATATCGACGTTGTCTATATTGATGAAAATCGATATTTTGTTTTGACTATGTTCGATTTAGGAACTTGCCGACGTTATTCTATGCACGTGACCTCAGGAACACAGGCAACCAATCAAATTCACATTGCTCTATTGACATCCATCATTCTTCACACTAGGAGTATTGAATCGTTGGCTTGAGCAGAATATTCATTCATTTCGATAAAGTGCCATATGACCACTACGGCCCGCCAAGTACGCATATTTTCATGAACGTATAAAACCAACAGGTCCTGGCGTCGACTTGATGCTTCGTGAGTGGCACCCTCTCCCCATTCGTCGAACTTAGCCAGACTCAACACGATGAACAAAGCATATACATTTAAGAACATCCGGGTTTACTGTACGTTTTTGTCTCGATACCTCATTCCTGATTTCATCAATCTTGTTTCTGTCAAGAAGTTCTTGCATTCGTTGCGTATTGGGGGATCGTACTCTTCGGTTATGATACGTTCGTCTTCTAGCATTCTCCAGGAGATCACGCAGTTAAATGTGCTTTAGTGGTGTCGCTGGAGGGGTTGTCTCGCAGACTGCTTTCAAAACACACTTTCTCACAGATAGCAACGGAAACATAGACTCTAACAAAGTCACTAACACCTCAGGAAATGTCGTCTCTGTGCTCCAGGCCGGAGCATTCTTCGGGGCACTGGGGAGTGCCCCAATTTCAGGTGTGTTCGTCGCCCAGCTGTTATCCGGCATGTCATGGCTTTGGAAAAGCTATATGCAATCTGCGTTGGGTACTCTGTTGATTATGTAGCGTTATTTTTGTCTTTCTCGGAGGCCGAGAGTTTGATGCTTGCGTCCGCTATTACTTACATACAACGCCTCATAATTCGAAACTGACTATTTCGTTTTTGTTTCAGCTCGCTTTGGTCGGAAACCTACACTTCTTGGATTTTCTCTGATTTTCGTCGTTGGAGCCGTACGTTGCCTTCCTTACCATTTCCCTCCTGCAATTTGAAAAAGAATATTCTTAGATTCTGCAAACTATTGCCGGCGTCAATGGTCGCGGCCTAGGCTATATTTACGGTGGCCGAGTTGTTGCAGGAGTAGGCGTAGGCGCAATTTCTGCCGTAGCTCCTGCATATGTCTCGGAGTGTTCTCCGAAGGACGTCCGTGGACGTATTACCGGTCTATTTCAGATCATGGTAGCCATCGGCGTGATGATCTCCTATTTCATCAATTGTATGTCATTTCTTTCAATTGAGTTCGCCTTGCTTGATACAACGTCCTGAGTACAGTCGGCATCAGCCAGCATAACCCAAATGGCCCGCGCGTCTGGCAAATTCCGTTTGGTTTTCAGATTGTGCCTGCGGGAATAATGTGCATCGGCTTGCTCTTCGTCAAGGAATCACCTCGTTGGCTTGCGTCGCGCGGGCGCACTCATGAGGCATTGCGTAACCTCGCGTACCTGCGCAAGGATTCCATCGATAGCGATGACGTACGATATGAAATGGCTGAGATCGAGGCGGCAATTGAGGAGGAGCGTGAGGCGCGCAAAGGTCTCGGACTCAAGGAAGCATTCTTTGGGAAGGGAAACTTCATCCGCTTCGTTATTGCATTCGTAATTTTCTTCCTTCAGCAATGGGCAGGACAGAACTCAGTAAACTACTATGCGCCGCAAATATTCACAGCTGTAAAACCAATTCCGCTTTTAAAAAAATTCCTTTGAGCTGACAACCTTGGAAGATTGGCTACAAAGGCGCTACAAATTCGCTGCTTGCATCTGGCATATACGGCGTCATCAAGGTCGTCGCCACTGCTATTTTCGTTTTCTTTTTCGTCGAGACACTCGGCCGCAAGTTCTCGCTTGCCATTTCTGCTTTTGGCATGGGTACCCTGTTCTACATCATCGGCGCAATCCTCAAGACGCATCCGCCGCCTGCATCTCTCGTAGACGGCGCCGCACCACCACCCGCGAGTAAGGCAATGGCTGCGATGCTTTACATCTACGTTGCGTTCTATAGTATGGGCTGGGGCCCCTTGCCGTGGGTATATGTTTCTGATATCTTCCCCACGCGCACACGACATTATGGGCTCGCGCTCGCGAGCGCGAGTCAATGGTTGTGGAACTTCGTCGTGAGCCGTGTGACGCCTAATATCATTGCAAACCTTGGATATAAGGTGTTCATTATGTTCGCAACGGTCAACATTGGAGCTATGTTTATTTTCTCGCTGTATGCTATCTANTTTTTTATTCTCCTCGCTGTATATTGCTCATCTGCGCGTCATTCTACAGGGTCATCCCTGAGACGAAGGGAAAGAGTCTTGAAGAGATGGATATTATATTTGGGTCAGTGTCGCAGGAGCAGCGTGATGCAAAAATCAAGGAGACCGAACGTGGTAAGTCATTGAACTCCCCGCCTCCCTGTTACAAGCAGAAATTAATTCAAACCTAACAATACAGCTATCGAGCACGACCTGCACGAGACTCGCTCTGATTCCTCTGCATACGTCGAGAGTAAGGCTTGAGTAATGATTGAGTTGCCGCGGTCAGTGTAAGTATAGTATCATGTGAAATTTCCTGCATTTTTGTTTGGGGTTTATTGCTTTTATTCTCGACGCAGAAAAAATCAACATCATAATACTTTCACATAACAAGCTTTCCTATGTAAGTCAATAGCGCTTGAAGCGGCAAGCCGGGCCGGCTTCAAGGTAAATAGTGACCGTTGTCGTCAATTTGCTTTCTTTGCATGAAAGCACGTCATATGGAGTCTTGCACAAACCGTTATCTCTCTGGCAAATTATGTGCTCTTTTCACTGTAATTTGTGATATCTGTTATCTTTAGACAATTCCAACTCTCTGTTGCGCCATCTTAGACCTTCGCATTTGTCAGGATCAGGTATAAAGACGACGGCTTTCATCGTGGACTGTCAAGCTTGCTTGTGCTACTAGAAGCTCTGCGAACTTTACACCTCGACATGTCTGTCCACACGAAAACGCAGCTCATTCTTCCGGAGACAGAACGAGTTGCGCGTAAGATTGCCTCAATTCAACTGACCGGCGCACCAGCGCCTCTCAAGCTCGGCACGTCCCTCGACTCGATCAAGAAGTCTAACTCGACCCCGCTTATCGGGACAGAGTTTGCAAGAGGTGTGCAATTGTCAGAGCTGCTCAAGGCTCCGAACGCAGACGAGATAATCAAGGATCTCGCTATCACCAGTACGAGCTTCTGTCATCTGTCTATTAATTACAAACATTCATTTTGCATTATAGTTTCTCAACGCGGGGTCATCTTCTTTCGCGACCAGAACCTCACCATTGATGAGCAGAAGAAACTCGGAGCGAAGCTAGGCGAACTGACGGGGAAGCCTGCTTCGTCGAAGCTCCACATACACCCTATCACAGAGGAGACATCCGAGCTCGGCGACGAAATCAGTATCATCTCGTCCGACAGATCCAATTATTCTAAGAGTAGGTCTGACAGGACAACACTCTCAGCGTCAGTATATCTCTGATTATCCAATATAATAAATTAGATTAAACTAACGAATTCTGCACTTGTAGAGCGAATTGGCACGCCGATATCACTTTTGAGCCCGTACCGTCTGACTATGCGATCCTGAAGATACACACCTTGCCAGTTATTGACGGAGAGGAAACAGGCGGCGATACACTCTGGGCTTCGTGAGTGATATTCGTCATCCGTGAAGTAAGGATTGATGATCTGACTATGGTGAAGAGGATACGAGGTGTATGACCGGCTCTCTCCGTCATTTGCAAAATACCTAGAGACTCTTGAGGCTGTCCATGAGGCGCGCTTCTTCAGATTTGTCGCTGGTGCTCTCGGAAACAAGCTCCGTGATGGTAAGTTGTTGTTTATACCTAGTTTTCACTTCGATCCTAATAACATATCATTGGCAGGCGAACGAGGCTCACCAGGGAACGTCGGTGACCATCTCGAAGCCGTCCATCCCGTCATAAGGTTAGTGATTCTTTTTTTTTTCCGAGTCATATGCAACTCTTCATAGTTAACATGGATATGCATTTGTGTTTCTAAATTCTAGGACTAACCCAGTCACTGGCTGGAAGTCGGTTTTCGTTAACCCGAACTTTACGAAGCGTATCGTCGGTGTTACCAAGGACGAATCAGATGTTATCTTGCAGCACCTCTTCAACCTCATCCAGCTCAATCATGACCTGCAAGTGCGTTTCAGATGGGAGAAGGTGTGTTTGTTAATTATCGGAGCATTGCTGTTTCTTACATACCGGTTCTTTATTTATGAGTAGAACTCGATCGCCATTTGGGACAATAGATCCAACTATCACACCGCGACCTTTGACTACGGCAAAGAGAAACGTGTAGGCGATCGTGTCGTTTCTTTGGTACGTCTCCAACATTCGTCACTCTAATTCAGACTAACAGCGTCCTCTGTACATTAAGGGAGAGCGCCCATATTGCGAGCCTAACAGCAAGTCGCGTAGGGAAGCGTTAGGACTCAAGCAGTAAGCCAAGTCAATCTCTGACTCTGATGGGATGAAATTTTCAGGAGGTGTCCTTCATTGCTTCGACGAGTCTTCAAGCTCTAAACTAGTGAAAAGATATAACTGAATTAAAGGGTATTTGTAAAACATAAATTAGGGGATGATACAATCAAGTTGGGCTGAAAAAATCACCTCGATGAACGCGCCTGCTGTGAGAATGGCAGAGCCTAAATCAATCTCAAACGCCATCACTTCCGCCTGGCCGTCCCCTAAGCATTTCGTCGCGCAGGCTTGAGACATACTAGTCTACGTGCTCCTCGATTACATGAAAGGCACGCCAAAGGCGCTCTCTGAGAATAGCGAGGTTGCTGAGAGGTAGTTGAATAGCTCATCCAGAATTAGNAAAAAAAGCTCCTCAATGGCCCTATTGGAAAATATCCTGCAGTGTTTTCGCTGACTGCAGCGAGATCGATCATTCATGCTCCGCGAAGCACTGCACGTACTCTTCAAAGGACCTTCAAGTAGAGAGCTTCCTCGGACATAGATATTGTAAATGAAGAGCATTGTTGCATAGATGTTTGCTAAGACAAGTGGGACCATCAGAACAGCACGGTGAAATACTCTACCGATCCGAACTTTTGCCGTACTGATTGGGTAGGTGAATAATCGTGCCTCAGCCCATTGACGACCTGAGACGTGCAGGGATGAGACATGTAGGGATATTTTGTGATGTCGTGTGCAGAAAATCATTACGGTAGACGACAGGTAAACGAGAGGTCTTCACTTTGGAGAGACATGCCCAAGTTCGAGTCAGTTACAGGATGTCTTCGGAAACGCCTTCGACCGTTCCAAAGCCCAACCAAGACAGACACAGGATTATGAACTACATCTGCGATGATAGTGATTGTAATACAACGATTTCTGGTCTGGGAGTACAGCCTGAGTGAAAAACAAGAACAAGGGAACTAGAAAAAAAAAATTATGATCCGGACCTTACATTTTTTAGTTATGTAACCAATGCGATTACCAAAATGGATTGTCTGGGCTTTTCGCTTGTTCGTGTTTGAAGGCGACGACGGGCACGAATACGACAGCAACGACGCGCAGGACATTTTCTCGAGGCAGCTGGGGGCTGCCGCCGACCGCGACACGCTTCAATGACGACTATTTATGAGCACCCGTCCCCAGCGCCGATAACGCCTGCGCGCAAGCCACTGCGCAAGTCTGGTGCGTGCCCACAGAATACACCGAAACCATACTATTAAACGCTAATCTTTTACTGCCGCAGCTCCATCAGAGACCTGGGATGAGGATTTTGTGTTTCAGCAGAATGTTGAGCGCGTTCGCGATCATGACAGCAAAAGCTCGCCGAGGCAGCGGATGACACGGGCACGCGGCACGGTGACAAGTGCGGCGCTCGATGAATTTGACGACAAAGGTGATTGCATTTTGTCAGTGCTCACTGTTGATATCTGACTGATAGCAAACAGTGCCTGGTCCATCGAGTGCGCCGGTCGTAAAGTGTGACCCGGTAGACTCGCTGCGTGCATGGTCTGAGTCGCCAACGTCTCCCCGCTTCCGTCGTGTGAAGCATGAAGAGAATTGGGACGACGACTTTCTCGACAAAACAGACTCCCCCCGCCCGATCCATCCAGCGGCGTGGTCAGCCTGAGCTTCGTCCATCTGAGGAGCTTGACCAGGAGAATTGGGACGAGGATTTCGAGATGGGTAGTGGTTTGGCGGGAGGCGTGGGCCTGAGCGCAAAACGTGCAAGAGTTGATGCTGCTTGGGATTCTTCTGACGATGAGGGAGATGAAGATTTTGATCGTGATTTTGGATTCGACCGTGACGAGGAAGACAAGACTGTCACCGCGCGCTCACGGCGGCGGCCACTAGGCGCGCTCAACAACGATGTCCCTCCTCTTCCATTGTTGCCTACATACCTCCCGACAATCCCGTCGGGCGATGTATCAGGACCATATCAGTCGCCTTTCCCGCGCTCCCCGACACATTCCGTATTCTCCATCCCAGCGACAGTAGCAAGCGCCGGCGGTCGTGATTCAATCTCCGGCACGTACAGCTCAACCGCACACCTTGCATTGAGCCTTCGGCGCACACACTCCGCGGAGTCCTCTTCTCCTGTACATCAAAGTCTTGCAAATCGCTTTCCCTCAAACAGTCCAAATGCTGCGCCGCGCGAGCGGCGGCGCTTACGCAAGAAGAGTCGTCCACCTCACCTTGACGGGAGTATACTCGAGCTAGACGACAAGGCTGCTCCCGAGCCGTCTTTCCGACCTATAACACCTGAGAGCAGGCCCAGTACACCTCCGCCTACGTCTTCCAGTGCAGTCGTCTCCCCGGTTACACCATCCTCGGCGCTTGTTCCAACCTCATCGGCCAGCAAGAGTCCTCTCCTTACTCGCATCGGGTCTATGAAACGCTGGGGCGTAGGGATACGACGCAAGCGCGCATCTACGGGCCCTGCAGACGCTGCCATAGTGAACACTGTGATTACCAGCGCTCGTGCATCTCCGCCATCCGCTTTTAGTGCATTAGTCGATGCCGACCGTGTTGATCTTAACAGAACACCGCGCCCCCATTCATATGCATCGCCTGCAACACACGCAGCAACGGAACCGTCTCCAACCACATCGAGCCGNTTTTTTTCGCGGTTCTTCGGCCGGGTTGGTGGCAGAAGACGCGCCGGTACGAACCAGCCACAGCGAGGTGAACAGACTGCGGTCGCGCGACCCTGAGAGAGAGAGTTTGCGCGTAATTGTCCCTGATTCGAGCCAGAATCAGAGCTATGCGAAATACTCTGGCGAGAGTGATGTCGGCGCGTCTCCACGTAGAGCACGCATCAGGGCACTTGGCCAGAGGTTGCTCCCTGCACCCGGTGGTTCTAAGAATAGTCGTGGTTCGCCGGAGCGACGCTTAGAAAAGGGGAAGGAGGAGAATCTGGACATCGAAACAGATGCATACTCGCTCGCGCACCCGCATCCATGCTTCGTGCTACCGCTTTCGCCACTTGCAGGTGAAACACCCACACGCCTGCGTCCGCGCATACCACACCAGGCCCCTGCGGCACTCCGTGCACGTCCCGTCTTCCCTCGCCATGCCTCAGGTTCCGCCGTACAAGATGTGCAGGGACATGGCCCCACCCATGCGCAACTTGCGGTCAGTGCCTCAGGACGCTCTGTCTCCGCGTCAAATGTGAGTAACGATGATCTCGCCAACTCAGACAGGATGTCAAACTCTGCCTCGACTTCGGCGTCTGAGAAAGACAGGGAGAGGGGTCATCGCGGTTTTATGGGCAGCATCCGCCGCATAAGCCTCGTGGGCGGGCAGAAGCGGTACCGTCGCGGCCACAGTGGTCCCGAATACTCGGACGACGCGCCTTCACCCACTACCGCAAATGCTATTCCACCCCTGCCAGCGATTCCCATTGATACTGACTCACTTTCAAACTCGTTGCTGCCGCCACTAGAATTGCGACATCAAACAGTGGCTTCAAGAACAGATTCGTCTGGCCAGTCTTCACCAAATGCGAACGTGCAAAAGGTATTGACGGCAGTGCCTCCGTCACTATCGGTCCCCATCGACCTCACCTCACCATCATCAAGCCCCCCGCGGCCCGAACGACTCCCTGCACTCGCCCACTCAAAATCGTCTTCATTTGCGACCTCATCATCATCGCCGGGGCGTGCTTCGCCTGTCGCAAGGCTCACTGGTTCTCCCCATGCTGCATCACTAGGCCGTGCATCGCCACTCCCAATGACCACGGGTGCGGGAACAAGTGCAGGTGCTATAGGGAGCAGCGTACATCGCAGAAACTCGCTGGGCGACCTCAAAATCCCGTCACGCATAAGCCGTGCACAGGACGGGCTCAAACGTGACCTAGGCCGTGTAAGGGAGTTCGCCGCGCATGTTGAGCGTGAGTCAATGTATATTCATTGATTTGTTCATCTAACTCGTTGATCTTGTATACTTGTATAGAAATGAAAGAGCTGCGAGTAAGCTACTACACCATTGCGGTCCAGATCCAGACTGCTCTGGAGATGCCCCGTCCACCTTCGCGCACTACATCGCCTACCAATCTTTTCAATCTGTCTCGTTCTTCGTCCCGCGCTCGCTCTAGCACCAACCCACCTCATCCATCTCAGCAACTCATTGATCAGAGGTCTTTAGTGGTGGCATTTAAAACTATCGACTCCAAATACAGAGTCGCATGGGAGTGTGCTGACCTGCTTATCGAGCTCGGGACAGGGACCGTCACATCTGAGACGGGTCAGCCTGCACGTACCGTAACTACTGCGACTTCTACGCCTGCTGCGGATGCTGGTAAGCCCGCACCTACTCCTGCACCTGAGCGACAGAAAAACCGTGAGCGTGCGGTTACACTGGCTGGGGACGAGGGAAAGCCCGATTTCACTACCCTGGGCACTGGTGCTGGCTCAAGTCCGAAGGCCAATAATCTGCCTCTAGCCAATACACCTGCTCTACTGTCGTGGCGCGCGTCCACGGGCCGGCATGACTTAGGTCAGCGCCAGTTGTTTCTGCTCAAGGAGATGCTCAACAATGCTGAGTCTGCACGTGAGGGAACGCGTCCTGATATTTTAGAGGCTGCGGCGCATGCCTGGGGTTGGGATGGGGGCGAGGGAATGGAGAGCTCATTGACACTCCCTACGGAGGAATCAATAATCGCGAGCGTGTCATCGCCGACGAAGATGCTGCGTGTTAGCCGTCTTAACATGACAGGCATTCGTGACATGCTGCGCTCGCTAACGCGCAGTCATGCGCACATGCGCGCACCCCCGGTTCCTATCTTGGCGGCAGCGCAATCATCGACGACTCTAAGCACAGAATCTTTCGATGCTCAAAGTAGGTATGGCGACTGCCATCCATATAGTACGACGGGCCCAGCGCGCTCGATGCGCCGTAGGGCCACAGCCACAGAGACGCAGCCGTCGCATTCACCGACTGCAGAATTTAACCCATACATGGACGGGATTCAAGTTGCACATAAGTCTTCTCCTCGTAGACCATCTCTAGCGTCGCTTTTCCGCTTGGGTCAAAAGCACAAGGCTTCGCCTGCGAGTTCGACCGACCAGAGCCTTGATCGTCCGGTTGAGAATTCTGTCCAGGTCATGCCTAGCGAAGGTCGAACACATAACGATGACGACGATGGCGATGACTCGGACTGGGACAGAATGGATTCAACATCAGACATCGATGCACAGATAGAGGCAATTGCGGATTCTGGGAATACGCGAGGTACTCTCAAGCTGCGTAAGAAGAAGAAACAGTTATCGCAGCAGTTCGCCTCTCGACCTATTACGCCCAAACACACTCACAGTTCGTCACAGGTCTCTGTAGCCATTCCCGATCAGTCGCTCACAAATATCCGTTCTCCGCGTCTCTCTAATGTAGACGAAAACAATGCGAGCACGTCTCCAGCGGGTTCAAGGCGCCAGACGCCTGCGACTCCAGAATCCAGTCGGCGACGGGGCGCAGATGCAGCACGTGCGTTCTCTTCTGTGCGCACTTTGCCACCACTACAGTCGCACGTAAAGGGGTTGCCGGTGTTCGATATAGGGCCAACACCCGCACCTGCCCCGGACCTTAAACTCGCAATGACACCAGAGAACATTCACCCCCTGCTTGAGAACGCGCGCGTGGTCACTGCACGATTACACGATTGCCTTGCGGAGGCCCGTGCGCTCATTTCGCGCTCGGACGTCCCGGTATTCAGTAACCCATCCACATCTTCAGCTAACTCGTCCAGTGTCAATATGAGCATGGCGTTAAGTCCTGCTCTCACTTGAAATTGTCCGCCTGACTGAAGTGCTTGGTATATATTGGTAAATACGCTGTCGTTGTCGAAATTCTCTCCTTACAATCTACTTGCTACTTTTCTTCATCTTTGTCTTCCTCGTTATCACACTTGTTATGTACCTTTTCACACATCATCGCATCCACAATCTTGCAACCTCTTCATTTGTCTCATCTGGACTTTTCACGAAAATAAAGAAATTAATGGCAAAGACTCGTGAATTCAAAGAAACTATTCAGAACTTCAGAACAAGTTCAAGGGTTCCATCAATGAAATGCAACGCAACGATGTGTGATGACAATGTGACGATCACATGATCATCTGTGACCCTTCTAACCAAAGGTCCAAAGAAAAGGTCTTAAACCCACAATCAATTTTAAACTGCTTTTATAACTTATCTGTATTANTTTTTTTANTTTTTTTGTTGCTTGCAGGTGGAGATGTTAGCCAATGTAGCTTTCCACCCTACATATGTGACATTTTGATCACATGATGTGTAGTTGTGTCTTTCTTAGCAATCAGTGCTCAATATTTATTAAAGTTCTGTAATAATCTCTAGATAGCTCAGTTGGAAGAGCATGAGACTGTAATTGGAAATAGAGTTTAAAATGCATCTCAGGGTCATCGGTTCGAGTCCGATTCTGGAGAGTCTTTTGTTTAATTTCTTCGTCAAGAAAAGTAAGCGGGGGAGTGACGTCGGCTAGCATAGGGCGTTTGCCGTGGACACTAGTACTGTCCTTGGCATTAGCGCGAGTTGTGATGGCGATCTTCCTGTTCGGTCGGAAGAACGGTACAACAGGTCCAGTAGGTCCGCTTAAACTATCTCTGTAATCTAGTCAATTTTCAGTTGACATTAGGAAGAGAGGATTTCTCATTACATTGCGTACTGATTGGTGTTAACAACCTACGCTCGGCGCCGCAATCTTTGACGAGAAAGTTCGCATTAAAATTGATATATGCTACGCGCTTCGCTGCGTGATAGTAGATTGGAGCAGAATATCCATGTGGTCGAATTAGCAGCACAGTCATTGCCTTATAAAATTAATTGTCCATGCACGGTGCTGTGGGCAGAACTAAATTTTGGGAGTTCTGCCAATCTGCCGGCAAAACGGCAGGGCAGAACGTATTGCCAGGTTGGCAAAATGGCAGAACATTTAAACCATATATAGTAGTATATAACCCTTTCTGGACATCTATAGCAACCTTAAAAATTAAATGATAAATAAAGTACCAATATATTACAGAACGTTGCCCTTTATATACTGTTCTCAAAGGTGTTGTCGGGTAGGCAGGTAAGTTAAGCTTCTAAATGTATTACTAATATATTATACTACCATGAATGGGGCAATGGGCATGCCGGCTGGCAGAGTTCTGCCAGATTGCCAGGTGTAAATTTCCATGCCAGTTCTGCCATGCCGGCAAAACCCTTGGCAAAACGGTCAATGGTCAAACTGGCAAGTTCTGCCCACAACACTATGCACGGTAGAAACTGTACGCCNTTTTTTAATTCGGTATATATGTGAATTATTTGAGATCTGAGATCTTTTAACGGTAATAATATAATCGATCGCTTATGCGGCAGGCGGTATATCTAGATAGTCTGTCTTCTAATATTTCTATTGTGAGCCGAATTGCAAAGGCAAATGATGAAAACGATGGACAGTTTGTCGTCTCAAATTGCGACCCTGTGTCTTTCAAACGTATGAGGTCTACCGAGCTCGGCTAGTATGACTTGCGCGTGGTCAAGAGGCAGGGAACAACATGGATTACTCGAAGATCGAGGGTGGCGCTCGCATAATGATAAACGGAGAAGCACGTGTGTAACATACATGTACTTCATGGAGATACATCACTTCTTGTAAGTACAACACATTCAAATTAAAAGGCTGCGAAAGTAGCCGAATGAAAAAAAAAAAAAAAAAGNATCAGCCTTTCTTGTATATTCGCCTCGCTTAATTCTTATCTATTCTTGCGATCGTCGCCCCCGCTACGAGTCATGCGAGGCATGAGCTTAGAGCTCTTTTTCGGTTCTCTCTAAACAATTAGAGATTATTTCTAAT
>SGPK01000611.1:0-12952 GCA_004802695.1 Phellinidium pouzarii
GTAGACTGAGGTTGTCGTTGCTGGATGTTGGAAACTGGTGGGGTGGGAAGTTCAATGGTTGACTGGATGGGGGTTGGGTTGGGTGTGCGAGTTTCTTCAAAAATTTCACGGTAGTTGGGGACGGCTATCTCAAAGTGGATTGCAGCGTCTTCTGGGTCGTTGGTGAGGTAGAACCAGTGGGGGGGTTGATTCGGTTGTGTCTGTTCCCAGGAGTAATATCGAGTTTCTCCCCTGGTTGTGTCTTCAAAGACTTTGTACTGGTGGTTCCAAGTGGAACGTCGAGTTGGTCTGGTAGTTGGTGCTGGTAATTGGGCTGTGGTGAGTTGGGTTGCCTAGACGTAAAAACGTCGGCAGGTAGGTAAGCTTGAGCTAGTGTTAAGCCAAAGGCTGTAACAGTGACGAGGTAACGAGTAAGAGCAGAGTGACGAGTAAGCTGAGAGCCGAGTTAGGGCCTGAGAGGATCGATTGGTACTGATGAGGCTCAATGAGCACACTGGTGGACTAGGTGACAAGGTGTTTGGCTATGAGAACGAAGAGCTCAAGCTTAGGGCTTTAGGGCTCTGAGTACMTGCNNAACANAGTGCGATCGATATGTTTCATGTCAAAAGCTTGGATATATTTACAATATTGCATGACACAATGATTGTTGCGAAATAGCAACTCGGCCGTGAAGGGTCCTTTTGATTCCGGTGAGCTCGCGCCGAAAACAGCTCGGGCTTGGGGTAAAGGGAGGCCGAGTGGATTTCGCTACCAAATGAAGATGGTATGATATAGTGCATCAGTTCGTTTCCCGTCTATTTATGTGCACTCCACGACCGTGAATGCTATATTTCCTAACAGGACCACGCTGGGAAAATTGCTATATATATCTTCGATATCGCCGATGGCCTCAACGTCTGCCAATTAGAAGTAGCTAGGACTTAACTTGAAGACCTCGACATCCAACACCGATCTCTGAGTTGGCTATACAAATTATATATGACGATCGTTCACTAAACCTTCCTGATTTCGATTAAACAATCTAGCCGAGTCCATCTTTCTCGGTCCCTATGACTATTGCTATGTGTCAAGCATTACAGCCGTCCTTCCACGCGAATGAGATAGCTCATGTATAAAAGCGCTCGGTGCCAAGTACAGACCTCTACACGTCTGATTTACAGCCATGGATTCTACCGCACCACCCAAGATACATGGTCTTCATAGCTCTACCTTTTTGCAGCCTCCTCTTGATTTCTCTCTGACTCTCCCAGCCCTCTTCGATTGGCAGGCTGAACATTCTCCCGACCATCCTGTCTTCGTTTTCGAAGATGGTCCCGGTTCGACGAGGACAATCCTCTGGGCCGAAGCCGCGCAAGGTATACACCGTGCTACTCAATTTGCGAGAAATGCCGTTGGGGAGCCTTTGACCAGTAGCGAGAAGCGCCCTCTAATTGCTGTCCTCGCTAGCTCAGGTCTGTGTCTACTGCTGCTTTCTTTTGCCTTGTCTGACTTCAGGCAGACTCTATCACATACTTCAGCTTTCTTATCGGTATATTGAGGACTGGATGGACGATCTTCCCCATTTCTCCTCGTAACAGTGCGCCTGCCGTTGCTGCTCTTCTTTCCCAGACAAAGGCTACGCACCTATTCACCTCAGTCGATCTGGCTATCCAAGGACTCGCCGACGCGGCACTGAAACAGGTAGAAAGTGCCATTAAGAGGCATAGAATGCCTGTTTTCGAAGAATTACTTCCAACTAAAGGATATGATCCTGCTTTTGTTCCCGTTCCCCTTGGTGATATCGATATGGATGCGCACGCACTCATCTTACATTCTTCCGGTATGAGATTAATTCCGTTTGACTCACGCCCACGCTCACATTTCTGAAACTACCAAATATTAGGTAGTACGGCTTTCCCTAAGCCAATCTACTTCACATCGAGGATATGCATTGTTTGTGCTTCATTTATATGTACATGTTCTTTCACTCTTTTTCCAATGCCGTGTCGACGTTACTAAGATTCACTTAGGTTATGGCGATGTTGACTTCGCTGGGAAGATTTTTGCAAGTCACGCTACTCCAATGTTCCACGCGATGGGGCTGGTCTTCACACTATTTATGGTATGCACCCTTTCCGTTATAAGTAGCACAAACGTTTATGTTCTCAATTCTGAACCTCCGATTCCAGCTTAGTAGCGGCATCGTTGCTGCTGTGTTTAAGCCCCAGTCTCCTGCTGTGATTCCAACTCCAGTGAATGTGATTGAGGGTGCGATAGCCACGAAGTTTGATTATGCATTTGTCGTCCCGACATTTCTTGAGGTTAGTCCAATCGACTGAGTCTTACCTTTCTTCCAGTAACTGTTTTCTTTTCCGAAGTCTTGGGCGCGCGACTCTGATCATGTGAAGGTTCTCGCTAAGGCGAAAGGTATCGTAAGTTCGATTTCTAACTTGCCCATGGCGTTCGTTCGCGTTGACCTAACACGTATCAAGATCTACGGAGGTGGGCCCCTCAGCAAACAAGCGGGTGACCATCTTGTCTCTAGGGGCGTAAAATTGTTTACAATATATGCATCGTAAGCTCAAACGTTTTCCAAAGACAAGCTTCAGGCATTCATTTGCAAACCGATTTGTTCTCCCAGGACGGAAGCCATGTGTCTTAGTGTTTTACTACCAAGTGAGTCAAGACGGGCGTATGCTGCTGTGGTCCCGTTATCAGAACTGACTCAAAACAACCGTCAGACTCGCCTAGCGAAGATTGGGAATACTTCCTGCTTCCCTCAATCCGAGAAGTGCATCTCGAAGACCATGGGAATAACGAGTATGAATTTGTCGTCTTGGTCCGTTCGAGTTCAATTGATCCAAGTTTGTGACGAATCATGTGCTAATAAACATGCTTTGAAGGTATCAGGAACCTTCCGCCCTACCGTCATTAATACAACAATTAATGGAAGAGAGGCCTATGCGACTAACGATTTGCTTTCTCCGCACCCAACTAAGAAAGGATACTGGAAGGTTGTCGGGCGCACAGATGATCAAATAATGCACTCGACGGGAGAGAAAACGAACCCCGGACCTCTCGGTGCGTACCGCTCTGATTCTGTGAGCGGGCATTATTGACGGAGAGGAATTTGCAGAGGTAATGCTGAACCGCGATCCGTTCGTTAGTGGTGCGATAATGTTCGGACGCGGTCGTTTCCACTGCGGAGTTCTCGTCCAGCCGAAGCAGCCATTTGCATTCGATATTACTGACACGAAGAAGGTCATTGAGTTCAGAAATCTAATCTGGTGAGTGCACTCTTTTAATGTACCACGTACAGACATTTCTTGAGACAACATCAACAGGCCTACAATCGAGAATATGAATGCATTCGCCCCCACGCATTCCCGAATCTTCAAAGAAATGATCCTAATAACCTCTCCCTCCAAGCCTCTGATGTATACATCCAAGGGGACGCTCCGGAGAAAGCCAATCATTGAACAGTACGCTGCCGAAATCGACGAAATATATGCTGCTGTGGATGAGAGCGCGCAGGATGATATCTCTGGGCCCGCGGACTGGTCACCATCGACTGCAGCTACGTTTGTCAGACAAGTCGTAGAGAAGACTTTGAAGAAGAACGACAGCGAGATCTCGGACGAAAAAGACTTGTTTGAGTTTGGACTCGACAGGTAAGTTGACCTCCTCTTCCTGTCTTCGCCATATCAGATGTAATGCTTTCGCTTCCAGCCTTCAGGCGACCTGGATTCGTAATACTGTGCTTCGTGTCTTGCGTGATACTCATCCCACAGTCGCGCGCAACCTCTCTGCGACCTTTGTGTATGACCATCCCACTATCTCCGGTCTCACAGCCTACATCACTTCAAACGTGAGAGGCACGTCGGCTGCAACGAGCACAGAAGACAAGCGTCTCGAGCTTCGGGAACTTGTATCCAAATATACTGATACTTTCACTGAGTTCAAATCAGCAGCAGCAGCAGGTCTAGGTAGGGAGACAGACGAAGATGTTGTCCTGCTTACTGGCAGTACGGGTTCTCTCGGCTCGAACATTCTGGCGAAGCTAATCGAAAGGGAGGGAGTTTCACGTGTGTACGCGATGTCGCGCCCTTCATCCGATGGGATCACCGCTAAGGAAAGACACCTGAGGGCTTTCGAAAGGGAGGGTCTTGATGCAGACCTAATTACTAATTCGAAAGTCAGGTTCCTTGTAGGGGACCCGAGTCATGCCGATTTCGCCATTGAGTCGGCGCTCTATAAGGAGGTGAGAATGCTTCAGAATTCACTATTTAAACGATCTGACGATTGAGCAGATGCAATCATCTGTTACGCACATTATTCACAATGGTATGGTTTGTTCTTCTGTATATGCCGCAATCAAAATGATCTGATCGTAATGTCGATCAGCTTGGCGAGTGAATTTCAATGTTGCTGTCACCTCATTCGAGTCCAATATACGAAGTGTGCGCAACTTTGTTGACTTCTCTCTCGGCGGCCACGGGGCCCAGCCAGCGCGGATCCTGTTCATCAGCTCGATCGGTGTATTCCAAAGTCAGTATCGTCGCCACGCTTATCAGACACAAGTTGACACCAATTTCAGGCTATAGAGAGGACAAGCCTGCAGAAGAGGTGCCCCTTCCGCGGCCTGACAACGCAATAGGCACAGGATATGCTGAGTCGAAGTGGGTGTCAGAGCAGATTCTAGAGAATGCGTCGATAAAGACGCCCTTGAGCACGACCGTGATTCGATGTGGACAGATGACGGGAGGACCAAGTGGCGCATGGAATGATCACGAATGGTTCCCTAGTGTTGTCAAAAGCAGCGTCGCTCTTGGGAAAGCTCCAAACGTCGAAGGAGTGAGCATCATATATCATGCCTCCTAAGAAATCTAGATATTCTAACAACTTCTTAGACAGTCTCGTGGATCACCGCTGACAATGCCGCAGGTGCAATCGTGGACATGATGCATGCAGATGCTGAGCGGATTCTGCATCTAGTGCATCCTCGGCCTGTGCCCTGGTCTGTCATCATTAATGCATTCGCGCGAGCGTTGAATATTCCTACCGTGTCCTACGGCGAGTGGTTGGCCTCGCTCGAGCAAGCACACAGAGAGCTGTACGATGGAATGCCAGAAGCTGCGAAAGTAGNAAAAAGCGCTACGGGAAAACCCAGCGTTACGACTGTTAGGGTTTTTCTCCTCAGTCCAGGAAAGAAAGAGCGGTGAGAATGTCGAACCATTGGGGATTGCGAAGCTAAGATGCGAGAAGGCGGCCGCATCTTCTGGAACACTGAAGAATGCAGGATGCCTTGGAGACGAAAATGTCGATAAGTGGGTTAGAAGTTGGAGGAAAAGTGGATTTATATAACGTCGGTTATTAGAATGTAGAAGGAGGATTACATATATGTTTCTAAGATTTTATGGCTACCACGACTGAGATGTATATCATATTGCGGGTTCTCCGGTTCAACCCGGTGATTAATATGGTTTCCTTATTTTAAACCGAGAGGGTTTTCGTTGGAGTAATTCAGGGAACCCAGTCAGAACGAAAGTTGCAAAAGGCTGAAATGGAAATTTGGTTTGGTTCCCTTTCTGAGTGCAATTATCATCTCTCTTTGACTCCGCTTACGAGTCTGATCGCATATGCAAGATGGTCATCGATGAGAGTGGAAAATATTCAGAAATTTATAGACTTACTACTGAGTATACTGAGGTTCATTTTGTCACTAACATGTTATGTGAGCCGGAGTATATCCTTATGGGTTGACCGACAGACACGATACGACGATACGATGTGTCGAAGCCCCTAATGACATGTTGTGTCGTGATTTTGAAGCAGTGACCGGCAGATGCGTGATCGATCAGCATTACTGTCGGCATTCAGAATTATTTAGTCGAAAAATGAGGATTGAAAGTATCCACGTCGCTTTTTCCCGAGTCAGCATTTGGAACAAGCAGTTCGCTTTTCATTTCGGCGTTTGGGCATAGTAGAATAATGAAGCGTGGAAAATTCCGACTGTCGGAGTTTGCAGCGTAATGGTCTATGAGTCTGTGGAATGCACTTGTTGATGGTGTAACCTAAGTTCTTAGCAATTCCAATGTACAGGGGCTGACATTAGTAAAACAAAATTAAAATTAAACAAATATGAGTTCTCTTAGTGCTGAGGGCAGATTTAGAATGAAGAGTTTTGCCTTTTTGCAGTAAATTTAGAGTGCAGGAAGTCTAGCAAAACTAAAAAAGCAAATTTTTCTAACTTTTAATTTTGTCTTAGTCACCATCCATTTTTTGCATAACTAGTAACCATTTTACCTCACTTTAGGTACTATACCCCATTCTAGAAATTAAATAATGCAAGTGAGTTCTCATAACATTAACAACTGGGTTTAATTACAAAAGCAGATAATATATAAGGGTATGGATTGAACACGGACTTATCGGCCGACGCTTGATAACAATAGACAACGATATTAGTCACCGCGGTAGCTTGGTCACGTGACTATCTGTAATCCGATCATCGCGATGATGATTTTCTGCACTGCTCTTGAAAGTTGAATTCAAGTTTGTCTTCGTCTTCGTCAATCTCGGTAATTAAATTTAACACATTTTTCTCGTCTAATCGCTGCTTTTCCCTTTCGCGCATCATCTCTGCTATCGGCAATGCTTCAGTGGCTGCGTTTCAGATTTAACGGGCCCGTGGCGAGTCACTGACAGTGCGACCCGAGTGGTCGAGAATACGATACATTGATCATCGTCTGCCAGAACGCCAGAACTGGCCGGGGTACGAGTATCAAGTTCCGTCAACTCACTCATAGCAACATGGAGCAAACTCTACAACATCGCCATTCGTCCTCACTAATGGTCTTAAGTGACTCCTCCAAGTCAACTGGAGCTTACCGAGCAGCGCGATGATGTAAACGGCGCGTGTTGGCTGACACTGTAAGTCCTGTTGAGTGCATCGGGGTGACTATAGATTGGAGAGTATAAAACAATGGTCCAAATCGGATAGCGCCTTCTCTTCATCAGTTTTAGACCTTGCTCTTTTATTATTTGCTAATTCTCTGACATGTCGAGTAACACTTCCGCTTTATCTACAAAAGAGGGCTCTCCCCAGCTCCAGCGCGGAAAAGCATGTCTCAGCTGCAGGTACAACTCACCAGGCTTCCAACGTTTGTTTATAACAATACTGATAAATGTATTTTGCCTTTTAAACAGACGTCGTAAAATGGTACGTATATTCACCCTCTTTGATAATTGCGTCATTGCGTTACAATATGCAGTCGAAGAGTCCCGGAAGTTCCCTCATTCAGCTCTACGCGAGTTGGGATTGAAATGTATGGCTGGCGGAATACTAAATACAGATGCTTTGCCGTTGGCATTTGTTTGCTCGATATTTTTTCAGGCCAACCGAGACGCAATCTATTCAGAGTGCCTCACTACATTGTTTACTAATATATATTTTAAATAGAGATGTGATGGTGCACGTCCCTATTGCACCCAGTGTATTCGCGGTAACCGTTCCGGAGACTGCGAGTACACTGATAACCAGGGTCGTACGCGTACGCAGATTCTCGAGGAGAACATTGCGCTTCTCCAAGCTCGGATAGATGAATTGGAAAGGCCTGAAAGCAATACTGCTCCGATTCGCCTACACGATCCATATGAGCAGTATCGTCAACTTGAAGCCGACCCGAGTGATATCGCGGAGCCGCGTGCGAGTGTTGGTACAAATCAAGTAGTAACTGCCCCAGTGAGACCTGGCTCGGCTCCGGTCGTTATTCCTTGGTGGGAGTTTGAGGAACCGCCGGTAGAGATCACTGATATGCTGTAAGACATACGTCTCAATCTCGAAAAAAAAAAGGTAGAACGTTAACCAACAATTTTTCCCTCTAAACATTTAGTGTCGATAACTTTATGCCTTTCGCCTTTCGCGTTGGGTTTACACTCAATAAGACTCGATTTCGTGACACTCTTCGCCTCCCTACGCTTCACCCCGCTCGTCCGCATCCTGCACTCCTTTACACCGTTTTCCTTTGGGCTCTCCACCTTTCGCAGACACCCGATTTGATGCAGCATGAAAGTCTGTACCTCCAGCACGCCATTCTCTCTCTACAGGACGCTCTAAGTGATGGTTCTGACCTAGACGTATGTGATTTTATTTATGGTCATTATCTCAAATGAAATTTTTCAATCATATGAATGACCAACAGGGTTATATGTTGGGGCAGCGACGTATCCACGCAATCCAAGCAGAGATTCTTCTAGCGAAGTATCTCTTTGGTCTTGGACGCCTTCTAGAGGGACGTTATCACGCATCCGCAGCCGTTTCTCTCGCAGTAAGCTGTGGACTGCACCGCATCGGTGCCGGTTCCGTTCGTAGTAGATTCATGGGTCTATTCGATCTCGAACCAGCTCGGGACACGATCGAGTTCGGAGAGCGTGTATGTCTATTTTGGGAAGTATACAGTGTGGATAGGTGCTGGAGTGCAGCCCTTGGGGCGCCATGTGCGCTCGCAGATGGTGCAGGCTCCGGTATGCAGATAGACACTCCGTGGCCCCGGGAAATTGAGGAGTATGACAATGTAATGATAATATCAGATTTAAAATTGTCCAAGAGCCTTTATCGCTGACATTTTTCAATATAAAGATGAATAATACGACAATAGCTTCCTTCGTCATTCAAAGTGGTAGGACAGTGCAGAACTTCTTCGCAGGCCAAATTTATGAAGAAGGATCTTCTCGTGCTGCCCTTTGTGCGAAGGCATCGGCACTATACGAGCGCTCGGCTCGGCTTGCGGCATTGTGCTCTACTGGTAAATATATTATATATGTAATAGAAAAAGTACAGTACTGACGTCCTTCTTTGCTTCCTTTCTTTTTTCATAGCTTCGCAAACTCAGGCTCAGGCGCCTATCCAAGCGGATGTACAAGTACTCTCGCGGACCATCACACAATTTGTTCGAGGCCTCGTCCCCATAGACCAGCTCGACGTACAAGACTGCTCGCTTTTCATCGTTCATGGACTCGCACACACCGCGATGATTGCCTTACATAGTATTCGAGCATCTGCATTGCCAGCGAATGATATGAGTGCTACAAACGCGGCTCTATTGCATGCAAGCGAAAGTCTAAAAATCCTAGAAAGAGTCACTACCGCTGGAATCACTCTTGGTATTCTAGATCCTATGTTCAGCGTGAGCAATAGAACTCGCATAAAATATGGGTGGAAAATTGGGGTTTTAATTAAGAATTTGAATTCAGGTCATTGGATTATCTGCTGCGCAAACTTTCGTTCAGGAGCTTGACCGCATACGCCACCTTGACCAGGTACCGACCCAGGTGCAGGCAATGCGAACCCGCACTGATGCGCTTCATTCGAACATTAATCGTGTCATAAGCACATTGCGGGGCGTTGCTGGTGAAGCCGATAATTGTCCCATTTTTGGTATGTCCCTGACTCTGCATTAGTGAATAATTTTGCTTTGTTCTGACTTTGTTTTCCCGTCGACATAGCCCAGCAAGCGGCCAAAATTGAAGATCTGCTCACCCACCAATGATCTATATTCTGAGATTCGTCAAATCCATATTTCGAAGTACGGATACAAGTATACTCGTAAGGCAGCCTAATGCCATAGAACATATTAAATCTCGTATTTTACGAAATCTATATAATTAACGCACGTAAACTAAGTAACTTTGTATCGCTCCTTGGTACTCACTAGTAGTAGCATAAGGTACTTCATCTTCCTTCTGCTGTTTCCAGAAATTTTTCATTTTTCATTTCGAATAATAAGGATCTGTCATGAATACGCTTTATTTACTGTACGGGATCTTAACGTTCATTATGCATTCACACTTCAAGATTGTCCGAAATATGGTGAGCAAACCGTATTTATGTTCTGGTTAGAATTACATTGGTGAAAAGCTCGCGTACAGAAGCAAGCAAGGATTATAAAAGGTCGTTACCAGGAATTCCAGAAAGAATAAAACATTCGGTTTAAATATGGATACGTTAGAAATCAGAAACATTTCCTATTGCAATGTATACAAACATGGAAAGCAACAGAGATGATAACGAATGGGAATGATGACTATGCGTTGTATATAAAAGGAGAGAAAGAATGTATTAGTGTATACAATGCGAAGAAAGTCCAACAAAAAAAAAATGTTAAAGGAATTAAAATGAATTTCTGAAGCGTAATCCCTGTAGAATTTTAGAAGTCCAAAAACGCAAGCTCACTAAGCCTGCGACTTTCTTCATCTTCTATTGTTCCGGCTTCAATCAGGATGCTCCCACGCGAATGCATTCGCGGACTCAACGGCGATGCCCTAGCCCTCACTCCCAAGCTATGCGAACCTGCAGAGAGAAACGACGCAGATGTCGGAGAAAGCGAGTTCGCAACGGAGGACGAGACACCAGACCGCGGAGAGGACACGGGAAGCGTGGTATTTCGAAGCGGAGAGAGGTCGCGTGTCGGTCTTGCAGCCGTCTTCTCCTCGACAGATACCGCTTGTGTCAAGTCGGAGGATAGCGGAGAGATCTGGCGTGCTCCAGAGAGCCCCGCAGTAACGGAGGTGACTGTACGTCTGAAATTCTTCAGTGATGGCCTATTCCGGGACTTGCCTATGGTAGGATCGGTGTTCACATCGACGGTACCGTTGTAGGAAATGTTGTGTTGAGGGATGACTATAGTAGGCTGGTAGATGTTTTGTGATGCAATGCACAAAAAAGAGCCAAACATGAAAAACAAACAGAGTTCAAATCAGCATTCGACGAGCGAGAACTTTGTTATATTAAATTGAAAAAATATAAGAAAGAAAATAATATTGAACATGATGCGTGCAAGATGGAACTTCATGACAGCGAAAACAGAAACAAAAAGAGTAAAAACGTACAGTATTAAGTTTTGTGTTCCGTCGCCGCCCGAAGAGGTTGATTGAACGTTTCTTGTTCTCCTCTTTATCATTGGCCTGGAGAACAGTAAGTCCGACGCCAGGCGTTGGACGACGGGATGGATGAGCAATGCTGAAGGGAGTAAACTCGCCACCTTCCTCCTCATCCACCGAACCTAAGCCTGCTAAAACACCAAACTTCTTCACAGTAATTTGCTTCTCGACTCCCGACTCCACTTCGTCTTGAGCATACTCAATTTCGTCTTCCTCTTGTGGAGCGTCAAGCACGCGCACAGGACTGTGTCCACGGCTGGACACGCTCGGCGTACGTGGGAACGCAGAACCAGAGCTAGTGCTCGCCGAGGATAAGCGAGTCGCGGTTGTTGCTGTGGACGTAGTCGGAGAGATAGCAGGAAAAGCGGGACTGAGCATACAAGACGATGCATGTTTCAGAAAAATTTGAGAATTTGTGTGAGATGGCACTGGAGGAATAGATGTGGGCATCAGACCTGAGGAATGAGCCCCTGGCTCAGCCATCCGAGTGGTAGGAGAATGGGGTGAGTTGATGGATCGCGGGATGATAGAAGAAAGTTGTCCTGGAGAGCGTGGAGATCGTTGGGATTCATCCCCATGGGCTACACTGGTCTTCCTGGGAGTTACACTACCCTCGTTCTCCGAGATGATGACTGATTTCACTATAAATTCCTTCGGCGGCGGCGGCGGCGGCGGCGGTGGAGGAGGATATGTGGATGTCTTTCGAGCTTCGCGATTCAACCACGCGTTGACTTTCTCTGCGGCTTCGACTGTAGCTCCTTCCGCTTTCGTGCTGATATCCGACGAACGNTTTTTTCGATGAACTCGCAGGCTGAGGAGACAAGTCCCAAATCGTAAGCGTCGCAGTGGGTGTGATATTCCCAACGTGCGTTGGAGACGTTGACGGTTCAGCAGATGCAACGTTGGAGTCTCCAGGACGAGAAGGAGCAGCCTCAATGGATACTGGTACAGAGGGTGGACCTAGCGCATCCTTCACGTCTATCGACCCATAAGAGCCCCTTGTGGATTTTGTCGGAGACACGGGTGGACTACGCGGACCGCGCACGCTGCTCCTGCTGCTTCCATTTGCTTCCTGTGAGTCAAGATCTGCAGAGTCGGCTGAGCGCGGCGACATCNGGGGGATGTGGAGGATGAGAGTGTACANGGGGGACGGGTAGAGTTCGAGGGAGATGGAAGGGGCGATTGCGGAGGTCGACTTGGGACAGAGCACATGACGCTTGGAGTGATTGACGATTTCGACAGTGGCGGAGGAGGAAGACGATGAACTGCCTCATGCACCGCAGACATTCTAACCTTCGTGGTCTCCTGTGTATGGTCCCGTACATGGGAAGTCGATGACTCACGCGATGCGTTGGTCGGGATAGTCGGTGTCGTCTCAATTTGACTTCCTTTATCCTTCTTCTCTTTAAGGCGGGTTTCGATCTCAAATGCCGTATGAAGTGCAGCTGGGGCTTCCGCGTACTTGTCACTTAAAGTCCGAGAGGTGGGGGATTTAGGCCACGTTGGAGTCGACAGGCCAGGAGATAATTCTGAGTTCGACACGGACACATCCCCTTCCAATGAAGACGGCACGGTAATAGCGCTTAGCGGAGCAGGAAACTTCCAGAGTCTAATATTTTTGTTTTCTTTCCCGACACCCATCCCAATTTGCGGGACACTCTTCTCCACGTCATCCTCACGCTGAGATGCTTGCTGCTTATGTGCTGAAGATAGTTCTGTACCAGACGACGGCGAATGCGCCTCCGTTTTTTTCTTCAGTCGAGATCTTCAGCGTTTTGAGAGGTATGAGAGCCAAAATAGGCGCCGGCGGTGGAGTCAGGTGATCTGATGGCGATGAGATGTTTGCACTTGTTTCTTTATCAATTGCATCTGCCCGACCACCGACGTTCCGCGTCCTCCACGCCTGCACAACCGCCTCCGCCGCGCTCAGCCCATCCCGTCCTGCACCCAATCCCGCCTCTCTCGCGACCTGCTGAGGAGACGGCATCGCAGGCGCCGCGAACNGGGTCGGATGCCTGCACCACTGCACCAA
>SGPK01000612.1:0-12943 GCA_004802695.1 Phellinidium pouzarii
CATTCACGCACACTGAGTTCCTAAGCTTTGTACATGTCATAATTGGCCCTATGACTTATAGGAGTTGGAATACACAATAACAATTTTAAAAAAACTGGGTGCACATATTCAAACATATTCATATCCATAAGTGTAATACATATTATACATGTTACGCATATTACAATCGATCACGATCGATTCTATGTCACGGAAATTTTTTTGTGATGCAGTGCCGCCGGAATAACTAGGTGGATACACAGCCCTATCAGCCCTGGAGTTAGGAGGTGAGGCGAACATGCTTACTGGGTAAAACTGGGCTCTGCCTCGCTAAAGAAGGAACGGTCTCACCGCGCACCCGACAGGGTAAATAAGCAAGGTGGCAGCGTACAAACTGAGGATCTTCGTGCGTAAAACGTATTCGCCGCCCTCGAAATCTTTCAGGATTGTAAAGTCCCACTATTGCGGGGCGCTAGACGTAAGTATCTTGTTCACCCCTCACTGATTAAATTTTAAAAAAGGGGGCACCAAAGACGCTCCTCAGCCCATGGCGTCGAGAGAGTGTAGAATCATAACCGTATTGCAGGATCTTCACCCAAGGGCCGTCGTCAAGGACTCAGAACAAGGCCCGTTGCATTTCGCCACGTAACTGATGATAATGTAATATTAAGTTTATCAATATAACATTTAATAAAAGTAAGTACCCTATAACGGGTCCTGGGTGAACGGATGGCTTCCCGGATTGATACTTCAGTAATTGGTCTTATTTCCAGTCTTCTGTCCATCTTACCCCGTCCTACGTCCGAAAAGAATAAAAATACATAAGCGAACTCATTGTGAGCGCGAGAGTATGTGACTTACCCAGTTGGTAGTGACAACACTGCCAGCCGTCGCAGGTGCTGAGACATTTGCAGAGAGGTTGTCACCATTGCAATGATGGCAGTGCCGCTAACATATCGAAAGATCAGAACTTCCTAACGATATAGATACCATTGTACAAGTACATACCTTTCAAAAGGTGTTGCAGGACCATTGGCATAAAAGGTCTTCATTATGGTCGTTCCAATTTGAGAAGCAAGTATCGAAGTAAATATGTAATAAATCCGACCTATTGATTGTCCTAGGCTGAGACGCACAGCCGTACGTTTGCCTTCGAGTCTGAGTGTTAGGTGGTGTGCAGACACAAACCAGAGGGACGCGAGGGCAAAGGAAACAGAGAAAACGCAGAGACGCATCATGTCAAAGACGGCGAGCCAAAGGCTACAGAGCAACGCCGGTTAAGAACATCAGATTGTGTCTCTAAGTATGTCAGTCTTGGCTTTTTACTTAATTGGCATCCGGAGAAATAAGAAATATTGGTCTTCGAGGTTCCGTTCCCACTAGCCTTGTTGTGGTTCCTATGGCTTTGTATGACTTGATCCTCTTCATTTTCATCCGAGAAGAAATATCAAATATCTGTGAGAAAAGATGTTTAACGCAAGTTGCTCAGGTCTATGTTTGTTTGGAAGCGAGTCAAAATGAGCCCTAGGATTTCGGATAATTTCCTATAACCTCGGACAATAAGTTTAATACTTATTGCGAGCTGGAAAAACCGCAACTCGGTCAATTATTCCGAGCACATTAAGAGATTTTCGTACCAAGGGCAACATACTATACTAACGCCGACATTGTGAAAAGTTAGGCAGAAACGCGTAGTCCAAGTCCATGTTAAAAATCCACTGGATAACTTCTGTAAGAGTGTCCATTTTGTCTTCCCCGACCAAATAATTTCATGAGGGTGAGGAACGCGAAGCGCGTAAAAACGCAGATCTTTATTATGTCATCAATTCCTTGCAATTTCAGCCATCTAGATGAGAATTTCGACTCTAGGGTGAGCAACCCAAACATGCTCCTAAAATACATGTTTTCTTGTACATATACATTTCTTCTTCTGCAAAACCTGGACACTGTAACCAGTTTCTTCTCTTCCCCTTTGATAAGCAAGTCGAAAGCGTCGGAGCTCACGAGGTATTTATCTTCATGTGTATGGACTTGGCGCGCGTGAGCTGATCATAGCCTGGGATATACAACGAGGACATGGACGAGTCAGAACTCTTTGAGAGGAACAAGAGATCTTATCCTCACCGAATTTGCTCAAGCTTATGCCGCGTCCGCTGTCCTTGACTCCTGTCCACGCAAGCGCCGGATCGAGGAAGTCACAACTGTAGTAAGAGTAGGGCTTTGATTGGAAATTCATTATTGGAAATGAGTCTTTTGAACGACATACCGATTCAAGAATACTGTCCCTGTCTCCAGCGCATCTGCAAAATTCAAGAATACCGCTTCAGACTCCCTGTTGTGCGCAGCGTCAGTCCATAAAGACGCCGTCAGCCCATATGGGGAGTCGTTCATGAGTCTGAGGGCCTCTTCATCCGAGGACACAGACTGGATACCGATGACGGGGCCGAAGGTTTCCTCCTGAAAGATTAAGAGAGTGATAAGGTAAAGACCGGAGAAGTTAAATTTATATTTTCTCTTGAAGGCTCTTACCATCATTACTTCCATAGCTAAGCAAATCCATTTCAGTAGACATACACGAATAAGAGAACGGAAGATGTGCGCACTGTGGTTGACGTTCACCAAGACTTGCGGTGCGACGAATGCCGATCCACTTTTCAATGCTATATGAATTAGGATGTCAGGAATGTAATTGCCGTACCACGCACGCTACTGCAGCCGGGAAGAGGTTTTCTGGGATGAGTTGTTTCGCACCAGCAGCGACTTAAGTAGAAACACAAATGGATCATTTAGTAAAAAAAATATTTTGCATATATGCGCGTACCTGCAGCCGCAACTTGCTTTCTTATTCTGTTCGCACTCGCGACACCGACGACAGGACCAAGGTTCGTGGTCGGATCCGTGGGGTCGCCCAGTTTGTATTTCTATGTATGGAGGAAACATTTAGTAGATGAACTTGACAGAGTACAAGAAACACGTTCTGCCTGACCTTCACGAGCTCGACATAGGCAGCGACAAATTTATCGAAGATAGATTCATGCACATAAATACGCTGTTTGCGCGGGATATTGATTTGAGCTTGTCATTCAGTTCACATAATAATGCTGACGCACCTCAATGGCACAACAGCTCTGGCCCGAATTGAAGAATGCGCCTACACACAGTACTTATATAAGAAACCAAACGCCTAAATGCGTCGATCAACTTACCATCGACTAGTTCAGCCACGGTGTAATCGAAGTCTGCGTCGGCACGAACATATGCAGGGTCCTTCCCTCCCAACTGTCAATCAATGTCATTTGAATATCAGGAAATAATGTATGGATTGATTGGAAACACTAACCTCTAAAGCAACACCCTTAAACCCCGCAGCGTCCACCGCAGCCTTCGCCACCGCTCTTCCGCCACTCACACTCCCCGTGAAGCTTACAAAGTCCACTAGTTGATGCCGCACTGCGATCTCCGCGAGGGCCTGGCTGAGATGCACGGCCTGCATCAATCCTGGAGGGAATCCTGCAAGCTCGAGTGCACGCTGCATGCGCTCTGCGGTGAGCGGCGTCTGCGGTGATGGCTTGAGAAGCACGGCGTTGCCTGCAAGGAGCGCAGGTAATACACTATTTATTGCGGTGAGGTACGGGAAATTCCAAGGCGCGATGACCAGTACAACGCCGAGCGGCACACGAGCGATGAAGCGTCTGAAACCCGGTAGATCGGTGTCGGTAAGTGGGACAAGTGCGAGGGACGACGCGGCAATGGAGAGCATGTATTCGGCACGCGAGAGCATGCCGCGAAGTTCCCCGGGAGTTTGGGAGACTGGTCTGTAAGTCGCAACATGAACATGCTGGTGAGTTTCGGGCGCATATATGCAACTTCCAATAACACGTACCTGCCCATTTGTTGCGTCAACTCGAGCGGAAACTCGTCCTGCATTTTCTTGAACTCATCCTGCCCGCCGTGTTCATCGACAAGAATGAAAATTATCCTCAATTTAGATTCATAAAATTCGTATGCTTACGATGAATTTGTATCCCTTTGAGATGCGTTCATCCAGCGAGACCCTGTTCCAACTCTTCTGAGCATCGGCCGCGGTCCGAATGAGAGCATCGAGCTCGAATTCTGTTGGGTAAATACGGGTTACGAGGGGCGCTTGCGTATGCGGCGCAATCGTCGTCTGTGTTTCCGTCATCGTGTGCTTGCTGTCAGGCGGGAACTGTTTGTCGAGAATTCGACCGTGACCGTGACTTGCTAGGCAAATCACGTGGTAGCGGGATCCCGTACTCGATATGACAAAGCAAATAACCTCAGACCCTTTTCGTGTTCGTGTTCGAACTAGAACTTCAAAAAGTTATATGGAAGATGACTATTCGAAGATTAATATCCCTGTTGCCTTGGTCACATAGAATATAGACGCAGAGATTTTGGTGTTGATATTCGTCAGGAATGTGAATTATTATTAATCCGCGAACTTGAATTTGGCTCGATCCGACTCGAGAGGACACTCAAAATGGACAGGAAGAATTCCAGGTTTCGATCGGCGCACATACAAAACAAGAAAGTCCAGGTGGCAAGCCACAAGCTAAACCAGCAGTCGAAACCAGAGATGAAATCCCATTTACAGCAGAGAAACAAGTACTGGCGTCACTAGTATTATTACTTGTACTAATAATTCTTCGACAGCAGTGAAGCATATGTAAGCACACGTATTTTATTCATCGGAGACACACAATACACGAACACGCATCTTGAAGAGGGAAAATTGGAAGTCTGCATGAAACTCGTAAACGTGGAAAGTGTGTCTCGTGTGTAAATGAGCGGAAACACTACGTATGACGGATGCTACACTAAACCGAGTCGAGTGTTCTATGCAAATAAGCGAAGTATGTGATGAGGGGGGAAGGTATAGAAGCGAAGAATGAAGAGCGGAAGTGTGAAGCGTTAACACGATAGTTGATACTAAACGATGTGTGCAGAGAACCCGGCAGATGACATACTAAACGAGCGAACGGCGGAGCATAGTAATTGACCAAAGAACGTCTATTATGGACTCTCCCTTAGAGGTTGATTTCAACACATCCGATGGCAATAAGACCGTCTGTTATTGGGTCACAAAAGTCAGAAAAACAGTTATGATAAAGAGCATATCAAAACTTTACTGAAGTTATTGTTCTCGCAGCAGAGTGGAGACGCATTACTGTTGACGACGGCGACAAATCAGTACTTTCTTGTCAGGGAGGAAAGTTTGAATTGAGCATACCAAGAGTTGCCAATGATTGGGTTGCAGCTCAAGCCAACAAGAACATTGAGGTCTTCAAGGATGATACCGAGAAGCCCAAGCAGAGTCTCGGCTGATGGAGAATTAGCAGACTCTGCCGTCTGGCAACACTGTACGGGGCCTGTGTTACACTGTGAGACCGTGGGCGAGGGCGCTGCTGAGGTAGTTTTCGATGGCTTGGGTATACCATAGGCGACCGCAAAGAGCGAGAGGAAGAAAAAGAAGATGCGAATGAAGTGATTCATGTTTGTTTCCTTTTTTCTTTTTCTCGATACGAGAGCGCGGGAGGGCAAAAAGGCTCGTACGAGGTAGTGAACGCGTTGAGCGTACGTTATATAGGTTTCATAATGACTGATTTGATATCATTAAGGATGAATAAGACCCTGCAATATCACGCATGTGTAAAGAAGCTCGGGTGTCATGGCTTTGATAAGCTTCTAANTTTTTTTTTTCTTTGCCTTTCCGTAATATTTATGGATAGTTAATCGATATTGAAATATAGAAACGCGCGACTTTCCAGGATGTATTCGGAAGCGGAGGAGATGCGGCGCTTCTGTGGAGTTTGTGCAGATAAACCGAGCGCAGGGGTGCAATTAATTTTGGTGTTGTCTGTACGGCACAAGCTTCCAAACGGGTACGGCTCAGATCAAAGGCAAGACTTGCAGAAAAATCGAGAGTGCCGCCGCATATCAACATCTGCTCGATGATAACACGAATTGAAAGCGCCTGTTGCGGCGATACAAAGGACATCGCGGGGTGGCCCGAGTTACGGTCCTCTAGAAATCTGACGACCGCAGCAGTTTGATAGGTAACATTTCCATATGCCCATCCATTTGAGAGAGCAGTCGGGATTCAACGTGGACAAAATAAGCACGATGGTCCATCAGAGTCGGTGATCATGTAGCCGCATTCCGGAGTCAGGAAGTTTTTTTTTTAATAAAAAAAAAAAGAAAGAAGAAGCTTGGAAATTTTTTAAAAGGAACAATTACAACCAAATAGATGAATAGACAATATTAATATTGATATTAGTATTAATATTATTATGCCGAACTGAGCCGCAACGTCAAACACTGCGATCTCTTCTGTGGCCGCACTGACGGCGTCAATCTCTTCTGCTCTCGGCTCTCGGAAACTCTCACCATCCCTTTCATCAGTCCGTCTACAGCCAGCAATTTCTCCTCGCATTCCCAATATACAACCATTTGCTCACGCCTTCCTCGCCACAGGGCGAAACTTGAAAGGTGAGTATACGCCACTTTTCTCCTTGCGGTGGGTCTATCAGCGTCTTCTAGAGAGAGGATCCTGTCAAGTTTGCAGTGAATAAAGTGTAAGAGGTCTAGCAAAGGCAAAGACGTACATGTTTAGTAGTTTCCAGAGGGGTTTTTTTTTTTCGCGGCAGAACTGGAATGCTCGGAGTTGCCCGTGCTTGCTTCGGTAGCCCAGTATTTTTCGGAAAGCAGATAAGACACAGGCGAAAGAGCCCGCCGGCATGACGAAGTGAGGACTTGCAGGGCAACTCGGATACTGCTTGCAGGTGACATGGACCATAAGCTGCTGTCAATTATCTTGCACTGGTTTTCGTTCCAGCCTCCACTGGCACCTCGTGTACTGACCGAGGCGGAGGCGGATGCAAATGTACCTGAGGATCGTAGTGGCACTATCTCTTCCCCGAGGCACTTGCTTTAGCTCACAGAACGTCAGTCTGGCAATCAGTCTAGCAACGTATGGCAAGAGCAATCGGCTCGGGCTGCCGATCAATGCGTCCGTCCCTCACCGTCACGTATGCATCCACATCTCTCGTGACGAAGGCAAGAGGTGACAGGATAGAAAGAAAGAAAGAAATGAAGCCTTTTACTATGTCATTGCCGTCCCGGAATGTACATGTGTAGGTTTTGCATTGAATGGGTACTAACTTTCGACGTGGTCACAGCTAACGCTGTCCATGCTTTCCGGATCCCGTATCCTCAGTTGACTTTGCTATCCTGATGGAAGGGGTACACGTGTATGTGTTATTCTCAGCCGGACTGAAATTATGCTACGACAATTCAGCTGGGAGTGCCTGTTTTGGGCACTTTAGGACAAGGTGCTAAAATAATACTGAGTAAGCAGTTTAGGCGCCCAACTTAGCAATATTCTACCTAAATTAGGAAGGCCTGGTTACTGTGGCTTACCAGGTGGCCGGTGTGACGATCGATCTGTATGAGCGGCATTGGTGCTTGGTGCGCAATCATAAAGCTTTTACACAGACGTACTGTCACTTTCTGCACACGAAACTCACCAATTAATACCAAATAGCAGAAAGCCCAGCAAGCCAAGTAAAATGCCTTTACTAGTAAGATTTCGCAGATCGATATTTCATTTCTGATGTTTTAGCGTAATATTAATTGATGTCCGCTCTGCCTCCGTCCCCGAATTCCGTCTCCACTTGAATAAATATTCGAGCCTTGTGCGTCTCGCTTAGCCCCGTACTTCTTTCTTGGCTTGATGGACCTGGCGAACTCTTGACTTATGAATTACATGTTCTGAGAACGGCTTAGTTTCCCCATCCAAGGCGTTCGGTTGCTGTGGCATACCGCTGCTATGTGCGCTTCGAATGTATCCTTTGCGTTTCATACAATCNTTTTTTAGGGCCACCCAGTGACCATGGGCGGTTTCCGTCTGTATTTTGGTTCGCTTCATGCTTGACCAACAATGTCCTCGGAAAGAATCAAAGACACAACACGCGCTTCCCCCGGAAGTTCGGGCTCTCGCAGTGGGATAAAACAAATGGATAAACTTGATGCTTTCTGGTGGGGTCGTCTATTCTCTGCAATTTTTATTGCACTTGTTCTTAATCGCACAAAGGCCGAGATCAATATTCTGATTCGCCTTTTTCTCACCAGTACTTAGTGTAAATGAATTCCCAGAATCCGGACGTTATTGATATGATCTACCAGATTAGATGTTTGATGTCTTTATTTGAAAAGTTTTGCACCGATCTTTCTACGCATGAGTCATAACTGATCTCGCAGCAATCTTGACACACCCAGACGCAAATCCCGCTCAGACGGAAATTATTCCATTCATGAAGATCCGAGACACTCATTTTACGTTTTCAAAAAAACCCATTTTTCAATTCAACGCCCGCACATCATAAACCGCACTCGAAACGAATGTGACGTTTTACAGAATATCATGCACGATAAAGTCGTGTACTAATGTTCCCCCCACCGAATGCAGAACTGTCCAAACTTTAAAAGGAGACGAAGCACTACTATTTTAGCAGCACACTCAAAGAGTGATGGGCGAGCACCCAATGGCGATGAGGCCGTCTAGAATTAGAAAAAAAAAGGTATTAGCGAATGGTCCACTGAAGGGAAGCAAATTACGTACTGAAGTTGTTGTTCTCGCAGCAGACAGGTGCCTGGTCGCTGAATGGATAAACACACGATTCAATAAATATACATTGAGAAAAATTAAGTTGTACACTAACCAGGTGTTGCCAAGGATCGGCGAGCAAGTGATACCAATATCAGCGGTAATGCCTTCCAATACGACGCCGAGTAGACCCAAGAGGAGTTGCGTAACAGGGTCTTCTGAGGACGAAGTGCTCTGGCAGCACTGTGCGGGGCCCGTGTTGCACTGGCTGATCGTCGTCGCCGTCGGCGTGGCAGTAACTGTGACTGTGGTCGTTCCGCCACGGCGCAGAGGCGTTGTCGGAGTGGCGACCGCAAGAAGGGGGAGCGCAAGCGCAGTGGCGAGGTATGTGAACTTCATAGTAAGTAGAGTAAGTATACGGGGCTGGTAAGGAAGTGATAGTCGAGCTTGGCTTGTCCTTTGGTCGGCTGGAGATATTGAGAGACCTGTGAGCTGCTTTTATACCTCGACGGTGTATGTATTTGCGTGCAATTGGCCAGAAGCAGTAAATCAATCTGACGCGCTTGCATTCAAGATTGAATAGTCGTGTTTCATAGAAGTGACCGCTGACAAGATATATAGAATAGAGAAGCAAAGCGCCAGGGGTGAACAGACGGGCGCGATCACAGCACGAGGCGAACAATGACATCGATCGAAGGAGGGGGCGAAAAATTTTTTTTTTTCGTCAAACTGGAACAAACGGGCACCCTGACAGGGACTGAGGAAGAAATTTAAAAAATCCCAGAAGGCAGAATGAGAAGAGCCCGTCGATCCCGGTGATCCTGTAAGAACTAACTCAGAATGGGAACGTCACGGAAGGCGTTACCATACGAGTCACGGCAGAATCAGACATCATTACAATTTTCAATTTTCTTTATTAATTTTCGAGGCGGCGACCTTGTGCAGCTTGAGTAACAGAACAGCAGAACATCAGATGTGAGAGAAGAGGGAGAAGAGCCACTCCAAACAAATTCGATCTAGCCCCGTCCATAGTAACGACTGCAAAGGGAAAATTTAATGTCCACTTTATTTTCTTTTTGCAGGGGTGGTTTCTTGAATTATGTTTCGGGGACGTCGGTCCCAGGAAGAGCAAGCGACTACAAATTGTGTGAAAATTTGTGATGTTCGTGGTGATTAAATATAATGAGCACGGAGAGGTGACTGCATTCAAAGCAATGCTCTTGCTTATTGGATAACTTCGTGTGCACGATGAGGTAATGGATACAGCGGAGCTACTCCACGGCAGTTAGAGAGAAAGCAAGTTTTGAATGTGAGCGGTCGAAATCCAATTAACAGAGCAGAGTACGGAATTCTGGTCGCATCAATGCTGATTTACAAGTAGATCTGTCAATCAAGCGATGTCATGTAGGAATCAGTCTAAACAGCTTGAGAAGTTGCCGCCGACGATATTCTTCGAGAGGTGATTTGAACAAACGTATACGCTTCATTTACAAAATGACGTGAACTGGCGCTCAAGGTACAGCGAATCAAAGATGTAGATTTTGTTGCTGACAGCTGTTCTGTTTGCGATCATAATTGTAGCGCATCTCCCCGTGGCGACCAATCTACGAAGAGTAGGTTCAGAGTTGTTCAAATCTATATGCCAAAAGCCTGTAGGGGAATCTAGAGGGATCCTCCACTTGGAGATCTGAAGATGCATAGCTTTTCACTCACAAAGATATAAGTAGTAGATACACTCACTCGTATCTGGAGGTAGAATATTAATAAGATAGGTATCGCGAATTTACCGGAGTGTAATTGTCCCGAATTCGGACTTTCGCGCGTTGAATATCTGCTGCTAAAGGGAACTTCAAGACAATTGATTTAGTTTGTGTGCCTAGGGGATGCTATCATTCAAATGGACTTCCGAGTTACATTTCTTGTTGAGGCGAGGACTGGAAGGGCCGAGGGTGAGAGACAGTTGAGACAATACGTCTTCCCCCTCATGTAATTTCAGGGCATGAAGGAGAAGAGGGGTAGCATCGTGTATACGTGCGACCGAGGAAAGCATTTTTAGGAAGGACGACATGGTCATAAGTCCGTCAAGAACCGTGGGCCGCAGCTGCCATATGGACTGGCACGGAGACAACAATTCACAGGTTGTCGATGGCCGTGGAGTTCGAAAGGTGGTGGTGGCAAGGTAACAGCGTCCTGGGGTGGAACCACCCAGTTTGAACCATCCAGTTTCCCCAGTCAAGAAAAAGTGTTGTTTTGTCTGCGACTCGGGCTCGAGACGTCAACATTGCCGAGCTTGAATTGCTTTGTGATACGCGCTATTGAAAAAGCAAGTATACAAACCTGTAGAACAGCAGAGGCAGAGATTATGAGGGTTCAAGCGGAAAAAAAAAAGAAACCGCGTCGACCAATATCCGCCATGAGCTCTTATGCGCGAAAACGAAAGCGCAGAATTGCTAGAGGGCCTTCACAATCTGAGGCCTCTCCGCCTCAGCTGCGTTGGCTCGCCCCAACTCAGACATCTGTGCGCGATCGAGCTTTTGAGAATGGGCAAGACGTGGAAAACGATGCATGGGACTGGTCGGCAAATGGGAATGCGCCGCAGCAACCGCAGGCGCAAATGCTCTGTGTCGAGGCGCATGAAGCAGATTTGGTCCTTGGACAGGAGACAGCGGCGCTGATGCTGGAAGTGCCAAGTCGCGGTACTGATGCTAGCGCGCTGACGAAAGGAGTGCGGGGTAAGGGGCTTATTAGGTTGGGTGCAGAGAACAGTTACGGCACCGCAGACGAGGACGAAGGCGTATGGGTTGACAGGTGTGTCTGTAGTCTACGATGTTCTGGTACTCATCCGTCTGCTGCATTCCGAATATTATGTCGTGTTCTCCTCGATTTCGCGACACTTTGAAAGACTGGTGGTTTACTGCTGTGGTTTTTTCTCGTCTGCCGTAGTCACAGCGCAAGAATAGCGACAACGACGAGGACGACAATTAGTCTCTTATTCTCTTTGGCTTAGAGCACTAGTAACTGANTTTTTTTCGTCTCGATACACAGGTACGATGCACGTCTCTTATTAGGATCGCTGCCTCCATACGCGTCTCAGGCGATTTCTGAGTCAGTCGAAACAAGCCCGCCCTCCCCGTCCGGCTGGTCAGATCTCCCCTCGGACGCAGAAGATGAATTCTTCCTCACGCCCTCTGAGGTCGTCGAGTTTCGTCACGCGAAGCGCCGACGACTGCTCGACGATGCTCACACGGCCCGTCTGCGCGCACTNGGGGGCCGACAATGCAATTTCAACTAATGACAACGAGGAAGACGATGACGCATGGGGTGGGAGTGATGAAGAGCCGCCTGCTGAGACACACGCATTGATGGTGCGCACGGCGATACATCTCGCCGCAGCGCAGGATGCTGCACAACTCGGAGCGCGGATACTCGCGAACCATGGCGGTGACGCGCGCTTTGCATTCTTGCGCGGACGCTGGAGGCGTGCGTGGGTATTGGTGCGAGCAGAAGCGCGAGAAGACCAGAAGAAGAAAGGTGGGGGCGAGCAGATGGAAAGGTCGACGGGGAATTTGGGCTTAGCGGGCTTAAATAATTACGGTGATAGTGATAGCGAGGGTGGAGACGAGAACGAGAACAAGACTATGCAAAAGGATGAAGATGGCAAGAAGGTAGGTGCTGTGCCACAGATTTCTGGCGAAGGTCCTTCGTCTGCAATGGACGCAAATGAAGCTGCGCGAATAGAGGCGCGTCGGGCGAGGGCACGCGAGTGGGCTGCCAGACGGCGAACAGAAAAAGGCGAGAAGAGTGAGAAGAGTGCAGACCAGAGTCCATGAGCATTTGTCTCAAACAGGCCAGACTATTATCTTTGTATGAACCAAAAATAAATTATACTTTCATCCTAGACGGCGGACATGCATACGATTACTTATAAAACATAGTCCTAGAGCTCTTTCTTCGAGACTGCATCCGCACTTTTCACCTTTACCGTTTGATATGCTTCGATCGCCCGCAGGCGCTCCGTAAGCGTCGGGTGCGAATGGTGGTACGCGGAGTATCTATGGTTTCGAGTTAGCTATACGTAGTGGCGTCAGGAGCTTGAGAGAAAAGGGATGCGCACAGCCAGTCAACCCAAACCGTAGAAAGATTCTTGACGTGGAGGGTCGTGAGCGCGCGGCCGAGACGTGCACCCATGTCCGACATCTCAGGCGCGTTAAGACGTGCACTGAGCTCGCACGCGAAGTGGTCAGCCTGCCATTCAAAGTGCCGTGAAAGGGCATTCATTGCTGTTCCTACGACGGCCTCCATAGGCGTCAAAATCATCTGCAATTTGGAAAATGGGCA
>SGPK01000613.1:0-12941 GCA_004802695.1 Phellinidium pouzarii
ATATATAAATAAAACTTACCCCAGATCAACATCCACGGTAGGTTTCGGGAACGTCGTGTTGATATTGTATATGGGAATCGGGTTATATGGGTTAGTCGTGTCGCAGCTCACATCGACGACAACACCCAAGCGACGAGATGAGCCCGCGGCCTTGATCGTCTCGGGCGTAATGAAAGGAGGAATCGACGAGGAAAGGTATATGCAGTTGACAAAAATGTCAACATCCAAGATTTCTTGGAACGGCCCGCCCTTTGCGGTTTCTGCCATATCCCACTTCAGGATGTCATTTCTATTGAGCAGATGATAATGATCAAAGAAAGATGCGATGCGGTTGTTCAACGAGAAACTTACTCGTCCAGTCCGACCTTCCTGAGCAAGTCGACGGCTCCCCTTCCGCAGCGGCCGAGAGCACCGATGACGAGCGCGCGCGTCCCCTTGCCCGACCCGCCCAACGATTTCTTCAAGCTGTCGATCATCGCAGTCTCGTTCTCGTACGGCTCGAGCGCACCGAGTCGCTGGCCCTGGCCCTGCTTCTGCGCGGTGTGGGCGAGTATACCCGCCGCAGCGCCGGCGAAGCCCGCGTAGTACCCAAAGGCCGCCACGCGCCGGCCATGCGCATCCGTGAGGAACTCGAGATCGTACAGCGTTCCGTTGCCGCGCGCAAAGCGCGACAGCACTTTCGACCAGCCGGCCTGCCGCTTGTAGCAGTGCGCGAACTGGATCTGCGTGTGCTTGATGGGCTCGTTGGACTCTGGGAGCTCCTTCAGGCCGATGATGAGCACTGATGCGGGCGCGGAAGGCCACGAAGCGTTCTCGACGAGCTCACAGCCCACCCTGCATGGACAGAGACGGAGTCGCAGATGAGTGGATGAGAATGCGAGAATGCGTCGAGAGAGGATAGGACTCACTTCTCGTATTCCGCATCGTCGAAGATACGCTGCTCATCGCGCTCAACCGAGATCTTGAAGCCGGCGTCGACCAGTTTCTTCGCGGTTTTGGGAGTGAGCGCCGCGCGACGCTCAAGAGGCTTCTTCTCAGCACGAAGCCATAGCTGTGGTTGTGTAGATGACATGTCTGTAGATGTAGTCAAGAAGAGGATGTGAGTATATGCAGAAAAGATATGTGACTCGACCGTAAAATTTAAACAATAAGTAATTAGCAGTCGTGCGAAGTAGTTTCCATATTTGACGCGAAGGACTAAGTTAGAGTTTACACAAAGTTGCCTATTTCGGCGGCGAGTATACAGGGTTGGGTCCAGAAAGTATTTCGCCCCTTGACAAAAGGAAGGTGGTGCACAACTGCCAGTTCGACTGGAACATGTATCTCCATCTCTCAATCATCCAAAATCCAAATACAACCCCTCAAATTAAAATGTATAGGTCAAATAAGCAGATGTGAACTAACTTCCTTTTCTAGGGAGGCCAAAGACTCGGACTTAAGTCCGGGACCTGTAATTGGCTTTTTCTAAGGCCTACAGTATTTCACAAAAGTATTGCAACGCTCTTTGTAGGACTGTACCGTTCTGTAGACTCAAGCATTTTGTTTCAAATAAAAACTAGATTGTAGTCTACGTTGTGAGATACTGTACACATATTTCGAAGTATTGTGGCTGCACAGCGTAAACTCTGCCAGAGGCAGAATATAGTAGTATAAATACCGCACATTAGCAGAGGGTATTTCAGTATCCGTGTCGCTTATANTTTTTTTTAAAATTATGTGAAGCACTTGATAGTATCGTGAGATCCTTTACTAATTATCCTCTAAATCTGCTATGCAGACCAAAACGTTCATTTCTCTAGAAATATTTTCCCAAGTCCACTATCTCCTCAAAAACATTTTACTTTACATATTTTTTAAGGTCTTAATTATCTCCTTTATGTGTGCTCGGTAGTCACACAGAGCTGTAACTTGAATGCTTCCGATGCAGACTCATCGGCGTCTCCCCAATTTTATCCTTCTCGAACTTCTCCCATAGCCACTCGTGATTCGGGGTAACAATGTTAACATCTCCGCGCAAAAGACCTTCCATCGCGTATTTCGTATACGTGTCTAACGGCATCCAGATCTTTGAAAGCGCTTCGCTTGTACCTTGATCTGGAACATATCGTCAATAAGCCCGGGTGCCTTTTAAAAAAAAAAAAAAAATCTTGGTTCTTACTATCGTGAAGCTCCGACTCTACAAGCCTTTTTTTTTTTTTGACTATGTCAGGAAGACGTCTTACAAGGTAAATGGGATATCAGAATTGCTTACGGAGGTAAAATTTCCATAATGTGTACGTTCGTGCTGGCCAAGTTACTGTGCAGTGACAGGCTCAAGCTATGCAGCGCGGCCTTCATCGCGCAGTAGTCCGAAAGTGTTCCCGATGGCACTATCGCAAGCATCGAGCTAATTGGGATAATGAACGTAGGGCGGCCTTCCGTCTGTAAAGTTTTTTGTTTTGTTTTGTTTTTGTTTCAGAGAGGCAGTTAGTCAGAAAATAGAGTGTGGATGTTTCGAATGAAGATAACACGCATACACTGAGTTTTAAGAAATGCGGCAAGAAAAACGTGATCAGAGTGACGATCGCGATGTAGTTTATGTTGACCTCGCTTGTAAAATCTGGGTAAGAAGAAGAAACATTGTAAGGGAAGAAAAAGAGAAGCGAATCAGGAGGGGGCTGCTTGCCATCCAAATCGATCTCCTCTGGTTTAGAGAAGTCGGTAATATGCTGGATGCCTGCCGAGAAAACAACACTATCCAACTGGGAATGCATATACGTGTGAGAGCGAACGAAGACGAAGATGAGACATGCTTTTCGTACATCTGGATACTCGCGCAAAGTATGTTCTGTGAAAGCTTTTAGACTGTCTCGTGCTGCGGTGAGGTCGACCTGAAGAGCCTTGATGCGCCCGTCGCCATCATCGAGCCCCTTCTTGACGAGCTCTTCCAGCCTCTCCTTGCGGCGACCGGCGACGATGACGGTAGGCTTAGAAGGCAGGGCCCATATGGCCAGAGCGAGAGCACGGCCTATGCCTGCAGTTGCGCCGACGACGAGAACACACTTGCTGACGGCTATACCAGGCATGTTGTGGAGGCGGGGAGTGCGATAGAATATTGATATTTTCCAATGGGGACGTTCATAGTGTGTGTGTATTTATGCGTTGTCTGTCAATATTAATATTAATGCGATAGTGAGAACTCCTGCTCCGAGTCGGATGACAAAGGTTGCCGTCCGAGTCTGCAAAAGGAAATTCCAGGGGCTGAGATCGGCGGCCACCAAGCTCAAGGGCCACGCAATCCGGCATGGCCAAAAAAAAACAAAGTCATCCTCTGAGACCTCGGTAAGCGTGATGACGTCCGAATCGTCGACGGCAGCAGCAGCAGCAGCGTCGACCTCGAAAATAATAGACGAGTCTGGTACTCCGTTGACCCAGCCAGCAGCCCCCACACATGCCTTTTCAAATGCTGAAATAACTATAGATGACGATGAGACCGTTGAGGAGCACGTCAAGGTATACCTATGGCATTTCGATCTCCCGGCGGTTCGCTGAGACGTGTACCAGAAATGCTTGCAGGATGCCGATGAGCTCAAGCAAGAAGGGACGGTCCATTTCAGGGCTGGCATGTGGGCCCAGGCGCTGGCGACGTACACTTCAGCGCTGGGCAGACTTCCTAAGCGCGTCGCAGAGCCCCGTCCCTTTGTCTACGATCTCAAGCAAGAGTCCGCCGCAGAAAGCGACCAGGACGACAGTGGAAAAGCGAAAGAAGAAGAGCCTACGCCCGAACCGGTCCCATTGACCGGTCTTGAGCTCGATGGCGCGATGGCGCGGTCGGTGCTCAACGCGAATATAGGCGCGTGCCATGTTAAACTAGTTGAGCATACTGTACAGCTTGTTTCGACAATAACTTATGTTTTGATTGCTTCGTGCAGGAGGAATATAAAGAGGCCGTAAATGCATGCAACGAAGGTACGATGATTTATATATGACATCTGTATTGTTTTCTGCTGCTGATCATTATGGTTAACTAGCACTCGCTGATGATCCAAACTACATCAAGGCTCTGCAACGGCGAGCTTCATGTAACGAAAAGATAGGGTCTTGGTCATCGCTGGGGAGTGCACAAGAAGGTAGTTGTGTGCTTTGAATCCCAAAGACCATGTTGTTTTAACCACTTTTTATTATTAGATTATAACACACTCTTGAAAATCCTCCCTCCCGACTCTCCCCAACTCGGAGCGATAAGACGTGCGCTAGCGGCGCTGAAGCCTCGCCTAGAAGACGCTCAAAAGAAGGAGACGGGCGAGGTACTCGAAAAGTTGAAGGGGTTGGGCAATAGTATCCTTGGTGAGCGGACATCCTCAGCTTTGTGTTTGGTGAATGCTGACTTCATCGGTGTATATAGGCAACTTCGGTTTGTCCACCGACAATTTCAAGTTCCAACCAAATGGCCAAGGAGGCTACTCCGTCAATTTCTCGCAGTGAGACAGAGAGAGACCCCTGGACTGTGCGTAGAATTAACAGCCTGTGAATGTATAAAATCTTGTATATCGATCCCGTGCCATGCGTGCCATCCAACACCTTGTTCATGAGGTCATTGAAACCTCTCCTAACACTGTCGTTTCGTTTCGGAAGATCTTGCGCGACTTCCAAGGAAAAAACTGAAAGTATATGCAAAAAAAAAANTATAAAACCAGATTCCACAACATGAACCGGAACAGACTCCTCACCCTTGCAAGCACCCTCGACCTCGCTAACGCAATTGGCACAGGACCGTACGTCCTCGAGTCGACCGACGCCGCCGCATTGTCGCCAACAATCCACATATGACCCTCCGGTATCACGCAGTGCTCCGTCGACGGCGCGTATTTGCCCATTGGGTCGACGCACACAACGTCTCCCGGGAGGCCGATGACGCGCTTGCAGATCTGCTGCGGCGGCGCGCGCGGCGATGTGAGGACGATGATCTCTCCGCGAGTGAGTGGCCGCCCGAGACGCATGGACAGCACGTCTTCGATTATCCATTCGGTCGACATGGCGAACGTAGGAAGCATGGATTCGCCGAAGGTCTGTTCAAGGGGGGGGTTTTTTTTTTGAAGCTGAGTTGAGGCGGATGCAAAGTCATACCATGCGTGGTCCACCGACGTATTCATGGATGAGATAGGTAGCGCAGACAAACTACCGTCAATGATAACCCGCTTGTGATGAGTAGGGCTAATGCGATGACCTTCAAAAACGTTTAAGAAACTTGCCTTCAACGAATTACTAACGATCTTGACAGCCATCGAAGCCATACCTCCCTCCAGACGTTGATTGAGATAGAACTCTAGAGTAAACAATTTCCTCTTCTATGATTTAAAATTATTTTTTTTNGACTATGTCAAGTTCTGCGAAGAACAGTAACTCACGTGATGATTTTCTTACGTAAATATGCAAAGTAAAAAACTCAAAACTCAAAAACTGTCGGCATTACCCGACACCGCAAAGCAAATAGGCGAACGCATTCTCAACTCTCTCAAGATTGCCACCATGGCCGACTCTCTTTAGACGACAGTCAGGAAACCGATGCTTTGTTTGTCAATAAATTCATTTTGAAACGACGCATCGATCAGATCCTGACGGTCTGCGTTTTTGTCTCCGAATTCTTCTTACAGGCGGTCGAAACATTCATCCAAACCTATCGCAGATTCTAGGAAAAAGTCGACTGTTTCTGTAGTTGCTACCCGAGAAAGTTTTCTCTAAGGTTTTCTAGAAAGGATATTTTTCTATCGACTTTGCTCTATTCTAGAGGACGCCAATGAAGATTTCTCAAACTTATCTAAGATCAAACACTACAGAATAGATTCAGACTGGGTGGAGAATTCTATTTCGTCTTCCTCATCATTGTAAGCAAATACCAGTGTCCCTAATGTCAACCCCGCACAGACAAACAAAATGGCAAGGGAAATGAATATGGTTATGNAAAAAAAAAATAGATGATGAAAATGACGTTAACAATGGTCGTACTCGATTGGTGTGGGTACGAGGACGAGATATGATCGTATGAGTTCGAGAGTCCGTGAGTCACATAAATTATAAAGGTAGTTTTGGAAGCGTCGTCTGAAGATATAAAAAGCAAGAGAAAAAAGCACAGCAGGGGGTGAGTAGTAAGTTGTAGACAATCAAAGTTAGTTAAAAAGTCATCCAAAGGGGAGAGTCCGAGAGTCTAAGTCCTCGTCTGTGTTTTGAACCCCCTCAAAAGCTTTTTCTGCGTAAATGAGGGGTAGTTCTGACGCTGAACAGCAGCGTCGGTAGGATTGAAATGAAATAATAGATCCAAATCCAAATCCAAATTTAGAAATAAACCGACCCACGTGTCACGCCGTCGTCGTGCGACTCGATGCGAGAGCAAAAGCGCGCGATCGCGANGAAAAAAAAAAAAAAAAAGAAAGGGGGGTCCATGGTTGATGGTCATTTGTCAACGACGCCGACGCTGCCACGTCGGACGCGTAATGCGCACCCGTGCATGCTGGCGTGGTCGTTGGCCAGTGAGTCTTGGTAAAGTGAGACCCGTCGCCTATTTTCATCCCCGCCCCCACCTCTCACCCGCGAACCTCAAATAGCAAACTCGTACGCCCGCGCCTCCGCACCATCCGCAAACGCGCGCTTCCGCTTGTGGTCATCCGCACCGGCGCTCCCCCACTTCACCTCGCGCGTCACGCCTCCTCTCCAGTCCTCCACGCGCCGCTGCGCGATAAGGCTCATCGTCGAGCGGTCCGTCCCCACGAACCCCACGCCGAGCGATTGTACAACTGCGTCGAGGAGCACAGGATACCTTTGCAAAGCTTGGTGTCAGCGCGCACTTCAAAGAAGGGGGAACAAAACGAACCACCGCCCATACGTCTCCTCCGTTTTCAACTCCCCATGATCAACCCACTCCCAGCCCATCTCCCTAATGCTTGCCCACCACCCTGCATCGCGCTCATCACTCGTCATAAGCACCCTCTCGACCTCGACCCCCTTCCTCTCCCTCAGCTCCCGCTTCACCTCCTCCACGCGCACCGCAAACGCACTCAGCGGCGCAAAGCACGCGTCATTGCTGCAGTAGTTGCCAAAGTCGCCGTGCCGCACGTGGATGGATATAAACGGCGGGAGCGCCTCCGAGGCGGAGAGGTTGAAAGTCTGCCGGACGAGCGAGGTCGCAATTCCCTCTATCTGCGACGTCCAGTGCGCGTGTGTGCCGACGAAACGCCAGGCCGGGCTAAAGTCGTAGTTGAACTCAAACGTCTGTCGATAATCAGACCAGGTTTAGTCAATGCAGGCACGAATTTCCAGGAGAACACGCACGTATACGGAGGCGAGGTAGTACGGGAAATCGAAGCACGCCATGTGCTCATCAGGGAGCGCAGTATGCCCGCTCACCCTCCCAGGAAACGGTGCGTTCGCGGGGAGATGTGCCGCCTCCCTCCCGCCAGGGAACGTGAGCGCCGCGATCGGTGCGAAGCGCGTGTGCGGGTCATTGTCGAACTGCGGGAACATGATCGTCGCCTCAGGGACAGGCGTGTAGCTCACGTCGAGTCCCAACTTCGGCTCGATCGCGTTGCCGCGCGGCACGCGGCCGCTCCCTGCGGGCGCGGCTGTTGCCCAGATGGACCAGCAGCCGAGCGCGTCGGTGTGCGCTGAGTCCTCACGCTTGACGTCGCGCCACTCGATGACGGGATGGTCGAGGAGACGGGCGAGGCGCGGGACGTCGAAGACGTCACCGAAGGCGATGTAGCCTGCTGTAGAGCCGACGTGCGAGGGCGCAAAGGGCGGAAGGATGGCGGTGCGGGAGGAGAGGAGGGCGAGGTAGAGGAGGTTGACGTAGGTCATGAAGTCGTTTGCTGCGGGAGATGATCAGCGTTAGAGATGAAGATGGAATGGACTACGAACGTACTCCAACCAGCATTGATCCAGGAGGTGATGTACTGTGTGTCGTTGTGGAGGTTGTCTGCGGGGTGTTGAGTGTCAGCGGGATACATGCAGTTGGCAGATTTGTGACGCGCACCTCTGAAGCTCTCTGTGGGCGCGCCGAGCACGGACGCTGGATACATACTCTCTTCTGTGACCTTGTCCGACTCGAGAGGCGCAGATTCCGCCACGCGTCCGGCCTGGGTTTCGCTGCCATTGGCGACATAGAGGATGGCGAGTGTGCTAAACGCGACAAGGAAGAGGAGGATGGCAGCGATCGCGAGGACGCGAGGATGCCTGGCGAAGACGAGGGTGTGGCGCACATGGCGAAGAGTCTTTTCTGTGTAGGGTGGAGGTTGAGAGCGGATTTGGGCAGCGTTGGACCTAGCCAGGGAGGCCTCGAGGTCGAGGAAGGCGGCGGAGGAGTCGGCAGAGGGGCGGCGCTTGAGCTCGAGAGCGTGTGCATCGACGTCGGCATCGACATCAGGGCTGTCGTCGCTGAGAGGGGAGCGGGAGCGGAATGCGAGGAGGGGAGCTGAGGAGGACGAGGACTCGGAGGGCGAGTGGACCATTGCTGCTGGGGAGTAGAAGTAGCAGAGGAACTAGCTCTGGAATACTAACAGGCTCGCTGCCGTCGTCGTCGTCGTCGTCGTCGTCGTCGTGTCGTTGGGTGTTGAGGTTGAGGTTGAGGTTGAGGTTGAGGTTGAGGACGGTGTGCACGGTGTGCAGCTCCTTGGAGGAGAGGGAGTCGATCAGGGTCAAGAATCAAGAATCAGATTCTTTGTCACGTCACTCTCTGATTCTCATCTGATTGCAGCTTTAAACGTCACGCTCTCCTCCACCGCGTCCCTCTCTACTCGACTCCCATCTCCTCGCCATGGCTGCTCTCAACGTCCAGACCGTACAGGTCGCCAGCGTCGTCTCCTTCTACATGACCGCTGCTCTCGTCGTGCGTACCCTCGCTGCTCCTCCCGTACACATGTCCTCTGACCGGTGACGCGCTCCCTCCAGATGGTCTTCGTGTATGCGCTCTATGAGACTGCCTGCTCTTTGCTCAATCCACTAACATGCATGCACATGCACATGTCGCAGAAACAAAGCCGTTCTCAACTCCTCCCCAGACCTCCCTCTCCTCTTCCTCTTCATCCAGCTCATCATCGCCGTCGGCCTCCTCCACCTCTCCGCTGCCCTCTCTTCAAAAATCGAAATCCCAAAATTGGAGCTCGCAACCGCGAAGAAACTCACCCCCGTCGTTCTCGTCAACATCATTGGACTCATCTTCAACACGCTCTGCCTCCGCGATGTCGAGGCTAGCTTCTTCCAGGTATGCACACTCACGGCTTACCATCCATCTCGCTGCATTAACGCGCTATACCTACAACGCAGATTGCCCGTGGAATGGTCATCCCACTTACAATCCTCGTATCCTCACTCAGCACGCGCACCACACCCTCTGGGCGTGTTATCACCGCCGCCGGCATCGTCACGCTCGGCTTCCTCCTCGGCGTCTCCCCCGCGTCTTTCTCCTCCCTCTCCTTCTCCCTCTCCCCCGCCGCTCCAAGTGTCGCTGAACCGGGCACACGCGACCCGCACGCTGCACCGGGCCTCCTCTCCCTCATCTACGGCCTCCTCTCCGCGCTCTTCATCGCCTTCCACTCCGTGCTCATCAAGTCCTCTCTTCCGCACTGCGGCGGCAGCACCATCCAGCTCGCGTACTGGACCAACCTCGGTTCCGCAGTTTTCGTGTTCCCTTTCCTCGTCTTGAAAGGCGAGCCGCTCCGTGTGCTTAGTTTGATGAGCGACACGCTGCAAGACTGGAATGGCGCGGTGTTCGTTTGGGGCTGCCTCGTGACGGGCGTGTTCGGCTTTCTGCTCTGCGTGGCGGGATTGCTTAGCATCAAAATCACAAGCCCGATTACGCATATGTTCTCTAGTGTGAGTGTCATATTTTCAGACTTTCTTTTGATTTCCTTTCTCTCCCTCTCCCATTGGGACATCTCTCCGACGTTTCAGTTTCTTTAATTCGGGGATGGCAAAGCCGTTCGCAGAACGCGTTTCTGTTATCTCCGAACGCATTTAATTACTCCCGCCCTACACCTCCATAAGGCGACGGTGCCATATAGATGCTTTCACATCCATATATATCCGCGATCTTGATGATCGATGTACCCCCCCTCACTTCGGAGTTCGCCGAGCGCCCCGCATGGGCACAGCCGTCTGTTCGAGCCGCCTTTCCGACATGGGCGTGTTTTTCCCAAGCTTTCGCACTTTACAGCATGCGGTTTTTGCAAATGCTTTTCCCATTCGCGCGCCGAGTCTGTTTTTCGTTCCTTCGTTCCTTCGTTCCTGCGTTCCTGCGTTCCTGCTTTCTCGTTCAACGTCTCTATCTTTTGTTGATGTCTTTGGTTTCTTGTGCCTGCGTCGCATCAACCCCACGGCCCGAGAGCTTACAGCTATTCGGCTGATCCCATCCTTATTTCCTACCACCAAGAAGAAAAAACAACAACAACCTTCTATCACCATATGCGTCTGCCTCTCGTCCATCAATCCAATCCATATCCATAATCGTCCGCTCAGCGCCCGTCCTCTCTCCTTTCTTCCCTCTTCTTTTTCCCGCTTTAGCTTTTTACTTTGCGCATCTTTTCCTTCAAAATCTCCGAGAGACCGCATGCTGACCTAAATTTCCGATATCCCATTCATTGATTTTGAAACTGATACTGAACTCGAATTTGGATCATGACAGGCCGCGCGCTCTGTTATACAGACACTGCTGGGTGTGCTCTGGTTTGGGGATATGCTTAATGTGTACGTGTCTCGTTTCTTACAGATTTCTCTAACACAGTTTTTCTCCTTCTTTTTTCATTTTTTATATTTATATTTGCTTCGTCGTGCTCCGAGTGCGAGTACGAATACGAATACGAATACGAATACGGCCACGAGGCTCATCGGGAATCGTGTTGCGTTTACTAGTCCGAGCTCGAACCTACGCAGATCATTAGGCCTAAGGCCTAATCCGGGACAAACGCCGCTGTCGTCGTCCTGTACTCGATTCCATTGCGGACGTCATGTTCGCTGTCGGATATCCTTTTTTTTNGTTCCTGAACATCCATTTTCTTTTCCTTTCTTTTCGCCCTCGTGTTTGATGTTTGATATTTATTCTATTTTATGGAAGTCAAATGTTGATGCTGATACTAACGACTTATAATCATGTCGTACAGGAACCGCGTGACGTCGATTATAGTAATCCTCTTCGGGACTATGTACGTGCCGTTCTACCTATAATTTTCTTTTCCTTTTTTTTTTTKGCATTTCTCCGCCATGGTCTAATTTGTGGCAAATCGCCGCAGGTTCTACACGTGGGCAAAGCACGTTGAGGGTCAGCAACGTCCCTCTTCCCCGTCTCACTCGCTTCTGCCGTCGTCGTCGTCCTCAGCGGAAGAGCTCGGGCTGGCGGAGGTGAAGATGAAGATGCAGGCGCGCGACCTCGAGTGGGGGCTGGGAGAGAGGGAGCGACGGGGGGCGGGCGTCGCGTTCGCTGTCTCCGCGGGATGTGCACGGGCATGGGNTTGACGTCCGTGAGGGAAGAAGAAGGGGAAGTGTTGTTTGATGCGGAGAAGGAGAGGGGGCGTGTGTAGTGTTGAGATGCGATGCGACGAGGACGAGTGATTTTTTTGGACTTCTTTGTCGGCGTGTTTTGTTGGCTGCTCGACTCGCTCATTCACGGACTCACGGACTCAGATTTAGGTTCCCCATTCAACTCGATTGTCTCTATTTATGGACGTTGATTCGACTGCATTTTTTTTCATATACGCTATACGCTATTCGCATTACGCACCATCCACGTCTACGCCCTAACCACCGAAACGAACTGGACCTGCTTTTTTTTTTTCTGCTTAGTTTTTCTCGTCCAAGAAAGGAAGCAAACTGCTGGTACCCATTCAAATGAGACGCCTCCTTTCGCTTGGAGTCTTCAAGTTGCTTCCCTGTCGGCCTTTTTCGATTTATATCGTTGTCGTACGTTTTACACCAATTCACAACTTGAAGGAGAAAACAAAAACCAGATCGATTGGCTCTCCTATTTATGACGTTCTCCATTACATTACATTGCGCATTTTTGTTTTTAGGGCTGACCTGTTCCTTTTTGCGAGTCGTCGGCGGGTCACTGGCAAATGTTAATAGATTTTCTATTCATTTGGACTTTGCGGGAAAAGTCATATGATCCAGGTTGCCGGGGGAATACGGATCCAGCCACAATATTAATATTAATATTAGTAGTGAGCTCTGCATTAATAAAAATAATAATAGTATTATTACTATGCAAAAAGTATTGGCGCGGCTTGGTCACGTGACATATTCCACCTCAGCAAAGAACCCGCATGTTTTTTTGTTTTTTTTTTCCCTTCGTTTAGCCATACTAAAACTCCAAAAAAANTCACAGCTATCCAGATATTTAAACCTTATTTTCAAAAGTGGAATGTGTGCTGCAGCAGAAATTGAATACACTCAAAAAGTCGGCACCTGTACGGCCTATTAATATTGGCGACTTTGCAACGTACGTTGCAATGTTGGAGTCGCCTTTTCGGAGAGTACAAATTGGAGGACCTACACCAAATTTCCCGCAGAATCCAAACTCTCAGCTCGTTGATACAAAGTCTGCGTTCAGCTCCAGAGGAACGTGGGCTTGTAATATACAGACCTGCGAATAAGCAATACAGACATGGCCTCTTGCAATATTAATACTCCGAGTGATACCGACTGGGAGTACATACTAGAAACAGAAATACTTAAAAACAATGGCATGAGCATAAAGGCTTACCGTATGGATGAGGTGCAGAGAGGACATCACACAAATCCGAAATCGGTTATAAGCGGCTCATAAGCCTCTTATAAGCCTTCATAAGTCTTACATTATATTATATGTGCTTATGTTAGCCAACGTAATAGGTAAGTATTATGAGTGTTTATAAATGATTATATACTACCATAAGTCTTATGGCAGACCATAAGACTTGCGGCAGGGTATAAGTCTTAGG
>SGPK01000614.1:0-12936 GCA_004802695.1 Phellinidium pouzarii
CTCCATTGAACACTGAAGATCCTGAGCAACGGTCCGTTCTCGAATCCATGGATGTTAAGTGGCTCCTGAAGCTCATCAGTCTCCATCGGCGTCGTCGAGATACAATGATCCGCGCTTTATCGATAAGTTACGACAGGAATGCTTCTGATGAAATCCGAGACCACCATTTGCGCTGGGAGTATATCTCCACGATACATGCGAGCAGCTGTCGTTCTCAAGCTCATAGCAAGTCAATATGGTCGGCCATCAAATTTCTCGTTCTATCAGAGCTTGATCACAGCTCCGCGGATACTGCCACAAGGAATGTAACCAAGTTGTTCAGCGACAGACGTCTGCAATTCCTCTGGGATGAGAAGTGTAGCAAGTGTTCAGACAATTTCTTCATAGAACCTCTTACGTTTACTTCGGATTCTAATTTTGAAGTAGAATTTTTGCGTGTTTTAACTTCTCTCCCGGAAGAAATCGACTAAACCACTCTTCCAGTTGTATGATGATCCTTTGCCCTACTAGTTTTTTTTTTCTACGCCCTTTAGCAAATACTGTTTTGTGGCATCATGTTGTCATCATTATGCATCATTCTGTCTTCTGCACTGGCATTATCCGTTTAATGTATAATAATACAGAGTTGTTCACGAGGTTGACGGTTGAAATACTGTTTGAGTAACTCTATAATCGAGTCTTGAAAGCTTGATAGATATTTAGAGAATTATTAGAGACCCATTCCCCAAGAATATTAATGTATAGGCCTCCTTAGGTGTAAATGTAGTTAGGAGTAACGGATTCAATAGAACCTACATATGCTGATACGTCACTGCTGTGACACGCCTCTCTGCTCCCTGTCCCAGTGTCTATCAATCGCATCTACTGCTTTAACTCACTAAGAGCAGCTTGAAGAATATGCTGCTCGGACGTACATCCCAATTATCGAGCCGCATTCGAGTCGGCGGTCGCAGTACTCAGTCACTATTGAAAATCTCAGGCAGAGACAGGCTCGGACGCAGACTTGGAGGCAGTCTCTTGCGCTTTCTAAATGGTTCTGCTGGCGAAATCGCCAAGCCCAGCACCCTTCAGGGACAATCGCTATCAGCCTTCAGCGCATCGTCGCCGTCTGAAGAGAGCGAGCTCATTAACTCCCCAACATCAAGTGGGCTTCACGTTCAACCAGATTACTCATATCCAGATGCGGACATAACCATCCAGTCCTCCGATGGCATAAGCTTTAAAGTCCATTCACTTATCATCAGACTTGCTTCAACCGTTTTCGAAAAAGTGGTGATGGATCCTGTAAAATCGCTTTTAGAGGAGGACAGGGTGATAGTGAGGGCCCTTCTGGACTCCATCTATCCTCGCCGCCATCTCCCAAAACTCTCTCCATTCTCGTTCGTGTCGCATCTGGCTGCAGCTGCAGTTAAGTACGATATTGTCGACGTTACCACACGCATTCGAGAGTTACTTTCTCATGAACCCGTTTCGCACTCCGGTACGGCGCTTCAGCATTACGCGCTCGCATCCCAGTACGGATGGGAAAGTGAAGCGCGCTACGTCTCCCAGTTTGTTCCACCTCCTAATTCGGAAAACCACGAACAGAGACCAATATTGGAGTCGCTGGACGTTAAATCACTGCTGAAGCTCACAAATCTCCATCGTCGTCGTCAGGATATGCTTCTTAAAGCTTTCGCTGTCTCAGATGCCAACCAGAAGGCTGCCGAGGAGCATCTACGCTGGAAAGAGATCAGTAAACAGCATGTAGAGAATTGCCGATCTCGGGCACATGATAATACGGCTTGGGCAGCCTTCAAACTACTTACCTTGACGGAGATTGACAAGCATTCTCCAGTCGAGTTTTCACGGAGGCTTAAGAATGGGTTTTGGGAGAACGATCACACGAAGATAATATGGAACGACATGTGCAGTAAATGCGCAAAGCCATTCTTCGACAAAGCTTCTTTCGTCCAAGAATTCAATCGCATTGTCGATCGCCTTCCGGGGGAGATCGAGTGATATGGCTACTGAATGTCCCTGAGCACATCGTATATTCTAGAGCTTCTGCTGTTTCTACAGTTTCTACAGGTCAAAAAAAATTATCGATCTTGTATTTACCGTAATTTTCGAGATCTTCTTGCATGACATGTCCGCGTTCAACTGACATCGTCCATCATAGAGGTAGCCTTCTAACGGTCTGAGGTTGATTTTAATCTCATATGAACAAGTATCATGTCTCCAATGACGAGTTCTTTCACCAATCAGACGTTTAAGTATATCTAATTTGTAAGTGACACGAAGGCGAGGCCGCACAACAATATATTGCAAAGGGCATATCAACGAAAAAGGAGAGGCCTGATTGTGAGTAGGCTTTATAATGTAGCACTAATCGAACCTCAACTGTAAAATTGTCAAGAAGCTAAGTAGGCCAGAATCGTGAAGACGTTACATCGACGACTCACGACATATCAGATTGATCGAGGCAAGCTAGCAATAGCTAGCTGTACCTCAGTAATAAATTTCTGCTTGTTGAGATACACCAATTCGCCAGAAGGCAATGCCTCTACCCGCTTCTTCTTTCCCCAAAACTGAGATCCGGGACACAAATACTCGGTGTCAAACATCTCGTTGCATTCGGGTTCATCCCAGAAACTGGGGTCATTCAGAATGTTGGCGTAAGAAGGATTTTTCATCTTCTCAGATACGTGATACAGGAATAATATCCACTTGTAATTCGAGTTGAGCAAATACAGTGCCTCGTGGCAATCGCAAGTATACTGAAAGACTGAAGGCCTCGGATTTGTTATCATGTCGAAGAGCAAAGTTTTACGCTTCCTATGCAATTCCTGAAGCTTTAGCACACCACACGAATCGACTTTCTCGAGGTCCGAGATCGCATCGGCAGAGGTAAGGTCGATGTGAAGAGTCCTGGTAGACGCGAGCTTGGCCTCCGCATCCCACCCACATTTTCGGGCGAGATTGTACATTCCTATTGGTGTCGTAGCAGGGAGTGCGGGTGTTCCATGAAATAGGAGGGTGCGAATATATTCTATAACACCGTGCATGTCGTACTTTTCCGCAGCGAGAACAACGCTCTCCGGAGACTTGGATAAAGCATCCGACAGGCCATGTCTATGCTGCCCAAAGTTTGGATATGCCGCATCCAGAAGTGCAACTAGGATATCAGCACTTTCAGTCATAACTATGGGATCAGATGCCTTCTCTGAAGTAGCACGCGGTATGGCTAGCATTTCGGAGAAGAAGCCAGACACGAGCTTCAGGATCTGTGAGTGGACACGAAATTTAAGGTCGTCTTTGGAGGCGAGGACGAGATCGGCATCTGGAAAAGAGTACGATGGATGGTATTCGTCCTGACTGACACTGTCCGACATTGCTGAGCCAGATCCGTCAAGTTCCAACGAGGCTGCTAGTCCAGGTTCGGGCCATGCAGATTACACATGTCGGCTGCCACAACTTCTTTCAGTGTCTTCGATGGTGCTGGTTATGTTTTCTTCAGCACGAGACCGCCTATCAAACTCATTATGAGTTTGATCATGAAAATAAAGAATACAACCTCCTACATCCTTCAGCAGGTGCATGACACGCAGAGGCCATTCAAAAACACACTGTGACAGAAGCTTGTGACACTTTTACATTTCAGAAATACCAATAGGATACTAATCAGAGGGTACCGAGCGATCGCCATCGGCACGAGAGCATCAGGTAATAAACAAAGAGGGGCAGCAGACATACGGGAACATCGTCAGCGTACCAAGCAAGTGGGAAACGAGTCAATGTTACTTGGATGACGACGGGCTTTTCGGAGAATAGTTGATGGCACCCTGAAACTCGGGACAGAGATGCATGCAATGACTCATGGGCGGCACATTGAAAGTTCATAGTTGCGTCCTTCGTGCGATCCTCATATCAAGAGGTCTACCGCACGCTGGCACGCGTTTGGAGAGATTGTTCAGGAAATTTATTCGTGCCCGGGCGGGGGATGGACCATATAGGTGAGCTTCGGAGCGACACCCAAAGTTTCCAGCCCTCCATCGGAATGATACAGAGGACGTTGTCCCAAATTGTTATTCGTCTCGAGCCAGATTTTGAAGTTTCTGAATTAGAATCAACAGCGACGAGCTACTGATGTCGCAGAATACGATTACTCTTTTGGTTTGACTGAAGTCTAGAAGACTGAATGGCACGGCATCCACAGAATTCATGAAAAATAAAACGTCAAAGACGAGCAAGAGATGGCTCGGGTCTTGTGTTAGTTGATCCACAATTATGTCGCTACCGTTGCCGCTAAGAGATATGAGATACAAAATTTGAGCCACCTTAGACACGAGAGCCACGAAATTACAAGCGGGGCGAGAACAGAAGCTTGCTTGGATCAATAATAGACAATACCAATATGTTTGCTGAATCCCAAATGTGCAAGAAGACAATGCGCAGAGGATAGGTTTCGACAGGAATTATCAGGCAATAAGGGTCTTCCGAGACAGATAATCGGGAATGGAAAAGACAGCTTGAAGGTGATGCCTGGATCCCTGTTCCTGTATTGAAGAAGGACTCAGGGACGAACGAGAGTGGGTATGACATAGAAGCATAGCGACGACGAATCAGTATGCAGATGAGAGATTTTGTTAGACAGGCACAAGGGGCACTGATCTAACTCCCAAGAAACGACTTCCTTTGATAGTTCGAAGATTGAGAAGCCATTAGAACACGTAGATAAATATAAAAGCTGCATGATAGATTTGTCAGAGTGAAAGTGGTCAGCCACACTATCAAGACCCGCTCAACCGGGGGAGTATACCTATATGGATCTGTCTTCGGTAGAAGGGTACTTGTAATGTCACTCACTGAGTTACTTGTATAGTATCTTCTGGAAGGCAAGGCTCAAGTGTCAAACGGTATTCAGCATGGCAAGCTAGTATTCCTTGCGCAACTGTGATACTGGGATATGTGGACGTTGTCTGATCGAACGCATGTTACAAGCCACGGAAAGACAGAAAAACATTAATGTTCGAACTCCAGGAGGTAGGCGGAAAGAGGTCTTTGGATCTTTAATACGTAGTCCTTTGAAGGGGGCCCCGCACTGGCAGCTAAAACCGAAATCGTAGAAAGAAAATGTGGATTATGTAATCTTTCATCTCCCCCTCCCCCCACATACCACATGGCTGGCACAATTTGAAAATCCTAGTTTTCAATGTGCGTATCAGTTTCCAGATGCTGATATCGCATTATTGTCCTTAGATGAAATCAAGTTCAAATGCCATTCCATCATCCTCAGCCTGGACTCCAAAAGTTTCGCCACGCCTTCAGAATTCAAGTTATCTGCCGCATTTTAACGTTGAAGATAATAATACTATCCAATTTCCGGAAACCGGAGAACTAGTGAAGACACTCCTTGACACGATATACCCTGATAAATCTCCACACCATATCGCATCATTCGAATTTGCTTCGCAGCTCGCAGGCAGCTGGCGAAAAGTACAAGATGGTCGACGTTTCACTTCACTCCATGTTCGCCGATCGACTCATGGCTTGCGTACCGTCAAAGAGGTCATGAAGTGCTATCTTTTGGTCTGCCAACTCGGCTGGGCGGAAGAAGCGCGCAACGCCTCAAGTCAAATACTGAACACCAACCTTCATTCAGATAGCTTACAACAACTCTTCGAGATTGGACGAAGGGTCTGACATTAGGCTCGTGGATCTACACTATAGGCAGAGGGATACCACGCGTCAGAATTTGGAGAATGTTGTTTATAATCCATTGGTAAAACAGAAGACCGCCTGGTCAAACATATCTCCGACACATATTCAAGAATGTCCTGAGCGGGATCATAAATCAGGCAAACTGGATTCTGAAACATCTTGTAATGACGGAAATGCAGCGCAGAGCACCTCCGGAGATGCACTGCGAGGAGTTGCTTTCTGAGAATTGCCTCATCTGTCATTCATATGGAATAAAACCTGCGACCCCTGTGATGACACTATTTTCTTCATGGAAGGGACAGTGACGGAAATTATGCGTATCCTCGACGAACTTCCCAAGTCGGTTAAGCTATAAAACAAGTCTACATTTGGGGAGGTTTGTATGATCATTTTTTTTTGACATACATCTATTTTCGCAGTTGACATTTCCATTTTATCTAACGCTAGACATCGTACAGCTGTCTGCTGTTTTTCGTTATTATCTGCGCTGCGTTCCCTGATTCTCCTCCATTGCGCTTACAATGAAATATGCATTTCCAAAGGTGCCTTACAGACGACCACCTAATGGACTTCTTCGACGACAGATGAAGCACGCTCGACTTGATTCGAAACCTTGTCATTGCTATCGAATTCAAAAATCCTCGTCACATTATGCTTCCTCCGACAGATATAGCCTCTCACCTCAGGCAGAGAAAATGACAGGGCGAATCCGTATACTAGTTCGCAGTATTTACAGTCAAAAGACCTGTGCTTGATCTTCGGAGCACTGTAATTAGTGTTGCTTTTGAAAAGATAGAGCTGCCGACGCCATCTATACTTCCTCGCACGCTTCACTTCTCTGCGCCTTGAGAATCAAGATACAAGGCTTAAGTGTAACATTAGCTACCGAAATCACTTGATTGTGTTCTGAAAGTCTATCGAAGTTAATGTAGCTCGATGGCCCTTGTTAGCGATGTTTCAGAGATAGCATCAGGCGCTGCAACAGAGCTATGAAGTCGGAGGTGAAGGCTTGTTGAAAGAACTTAGTTGTAGCATAGTAGGTGCCAGGTCAAAATTCGAGAATCGGCGAGATCTGCGGAATTAGAGTGGTTATAACAAAAAGCATGGTGATTTTGAGGTCGCCAGGCTGTTCGTGGAGACCTCGGGTACGTAGGCGGTGTCGCGCCGACCCAGCATTGCGTGCGAGGAAACAGATTGACCGTGCAAATGCGCGCGACTACCATTAATATTGATCGCACGCCGGATCTTCGGGATTTCAGAGTATAGAAACGGCATTGATGAAAGGGAAGAAGAGTAGGCGGCGCGCACTACAAGTAGCCCGGAACTAATGCGAGCGCTGGAATACGAAGCTTCGAGTTTGCTCTGGGCGCGGGGTCCTGCGTTTTGATATAGGATATTTAGAAGGGTATGGCACACACCCGACAGTAAAGAGTCGCAACAAAAGAGTATCGCAACAGCCGCCTGTAGAAGGAGAGCTTCTGTGATCATGATACATGTTTCAACCGAAGCGTGAGGCAACCTTGTATTCGTGGAGACGCTCGCGCGTCTTCGAAGCAACAAGAAAATGGATTACGGGCAACCATCAATCGTACTGGTCAAATTGCAAAGAGGGTATGCGTAGAACATAAGTCTGTCTCCCGAAGGACTGTATACTGTGCATTTCTTAAGGGCCGACAAGACTCGAATGATATACGGAGGCTTTAGAGCCCTCAGCTGATAGTTCCCACACAACATGGACTCTCGTTGTAGCAGCTCTGATTCCGCCCAGAAGATGACCGACTACGGCAAGAAATGAACGAGCACTGGAGAGAATAACTCAGAGAGAACCATACTTTTTACTCAACGATCGGCTGGCACGACTGTTCATATTGAGACCCAAGATTCAGCTGTTCTCAGCTTGGCGTGTCATCCCATCCAATCTGTTGACTCTACGCTTATAGCAAGCGATGACAACCGGTCTAGACCTCCTGTAAAGTGACGAATCATAGTATGTTGCCGGAGAGTCTAAGAATGTCTTACTCTACAAGATCATTCAAGTATCATAGCAGACACGAGGCTAATAAGCATGCATATGCCTAAAAGAGTCCCTAACATGAGCGCCTCTCGACTACTGATAAAAACGGAAAGACGTGTGACGTTGGCTATGCATTTTACTTCAAAATGTCCGGATCGCGGCGTTTGAGCTGCATATCACTAGGGACGTCTTCTCGATATCAAAGATGCTGAGATTTTGGATATCCTTTTGGATGAGGCCATAGAGGGTGGGTGGCGGCCTTTCAGAAACTTCTAAAGTCAGCAAAGCGGTGCATACAATCGCAAGAGACAAGAGACGGTTGTCTTCGGGCATCACTTTCGATACTAACTTACTATAAGACATCAAATTTGATTGTAGACAGCCACTGCAACTCCGCATTGCAGCGCGCGCATGCAGGAGAACTATATGAACAGCCCCTCCCCCCTCAATATCCGGCGCGGACGGTGAGTACACAGAACAGAATTCGAAAAAAAAAATATATATATATTAAAACCGGGAGACGCACGCAATTGTTCGCTGGTCGATTTTGAAACTGGACTTCTTTTTGATGGATCCAGATGTCTCTGGGACTCCGTATCCAACGCTGCAGGCCAACGAGGAGACGAGCTTTCCCGGGCGTGAGGTGAGGTCTTATTCTTTTTAAAAAGCACCGACAGAAGGAGCGCCAGAAGCAGGGCACAGCGCCAACAAGCGTCCAGAGGTGATGATCTTATTCACAGTAGCCAGCCCGTAATGTCATCCTGAACGCCCGACGATTGTGGTCTCGTCGATGAGCAATGGAAGTCGAGGAGAGCGAAGAGACAAGGAGCCACCACAAGAAAAAAAAAAAAAGTCCTCGCACTACGCGCTGAGATGGGCACATTCTCTCATGCGGACCGGTGAGAATTCTTTGCACGATCACAATTTCCGGGTTTTCAACAAGACAGCGTTCCCTTATGCCATTCTGTGAGGTTCTGTGAATTCTCCAGAGACATGGGCCGACGGGCACCTTGCGCGGACGTGTATTGCGACAGATAGCGGGGAGGGGGAGGGGGTACCATGAGACAGGAGGTGGGGCCACGGGCAGTCACGACTCCCAGGACCAATGTGGCTTAGAAAAGGTGGTAACGAAGCTCAAGCAACATCTTGTTCCTGTGCTAGTGAAGGGTCATTCGAATAGGAAGCACAGAAGCGCAGCGGAGATGAATAAGAAATGGTGCAGATGTATATTTCTGATGGGACGAAGAGCTCTTTCGTCGAACGCGGAGGACGCTGATCCCCAACCTCCAAAGGAAGACATATAAGACAAGAAACACGCGGACTATTGGTTGATGGCGTTTGTATGTATGCAATGGCGGGAAGCTGCGGCGAGGTTGTGATAAAGTACCCCCGTGTATATCGCTGAAACGGAGTAACAGTTCAAGCGTTGGGTGGCCTGCATACTGGTGATAACCTCAAGTTTCAATTTAAACACGCGAAGTGTGCCGGCATGCCAGAGGGAAGAGGTATCAAATCAGAATGATAATGCGGCTGGATGAGAGATGGCGGAAGCTTATTATATCAGTCAATATGTTCAGGCTGGATTCCTCATAAAGGGGTTTAAAAAATTAATGAGAGAGAGCATATCACGTTTAATGCAAATCTCAAGCCGAAATCTAAAGCATCTTGCAACTACAAGAAAAGCCGGGAAAGCCTCTTGGCATCTCTGCGACATCACTGAATTTAAAGTCAGAAAACCCCTACCCACAGAGTTTCAAAGAAAAAAGCAAAATAAAAAGAACAAAGAACAAAGAACAAAGAGCNAAAAAGCNAAAAACAGNAAAGAAAAAGATGAGAGCCTTGACTCCGCAAAAAAAAAAACCGAACATACGAGACAACTCACGTACGCACCCCTTNCCCCCTCTCCCTTCCTCTTATTGCTGTCTACAAGTCGCGATCACTGGGTGTCTGTGCGGGAGTTTCAATTTTTTCCCCCTGATACACTAAACTGATGCCAACACCTTTCCTGCCGGGTTAGGGGGGCGTCCTTTGTATGGCAACTAGCGTGAAGGACACAAGCCGATAATATCAACTAGAAAACGCGAAAAAGAAGCGGACTTACGCAAGAACAGAATTATCCTCATTCTGTCATATACGTGAAGGAAATGGCACAGGGGTCAGCGGCAAATGATATCCAGAGTTCAGACAGGTTGGTGAATATGACGAGCCCCCCCCCCCACTAGCCCACAGACAGCCCGCTGAACTCCGAGGAGCCTTCGGGTATTTCACGCATGATAGGTGAAGTAAGTGCATCTATCGGAACAAAAACGCCTGCTTGCCCTTCACGCTGCGTCGCCTCGCCACACTAGAATTTCACCCACGCAGAAGGTGATCTGCGGCAGACACATAGTACGCCTCGAGTCGGAGATAACGGGATGGATACTGCCAGTGTGAGTGTGGCGAGTGCGAATATGGTTGAGGGGATGTGAGGGATACCCCGGTAAAGGTGCGCCTGCGCGCCTAAGAACCCCCCTGGAGGGGGATTCAGATTCAGGGAGCTTGCGCAAAAAAAAAAAGGTGAGGCGGTGTCTCTAAAGAGACTTTGTTAGCCAGCTCAGCTCAGACCGCGGGCTGGTGCACGTTTACAGAAAGGGCGAGCACCATCGTTATGGTAGGGGCGCAGGGCGTCAGATCTTCGTGGTTGAAGGAGAAATGGGAACGGAAACATACATACATACTGCCGTACCGCCTATTGCAAAAAAAATATAAAAACTAATGTTTCCTTTATGTTTTTATTTTCTGCAACCTCGGATTTGGAGTTCCCGTATTAATGTGTGTTTTCGGGAGCTCGAGGAGCTCGACTCGAGTTACTGCTTCCGGCAAGAGCCTGTCCGGCGGCTATACCGGCCTCGAGTCCCGGATCCCGAGCGAGGGCTGGGTCCATTTGCCGGGCTCCGAGTCCAACGGACCGTGCGCGTTACGTTACCACGTTCCTAATTACTAAGCAACGCACAGCAGGGAACCAGAATCAAAAATTAAAAATCAAAGCCAGGCCTAGGACTGTAATCGAAATCGAAACATGCCCCCCCCCCCGCTCTCGCACGACCAGGCGTTCTGGAGTTCGGAGANGGGGGGAGGGAGGGGGGTTCTTGTTCCTGACGGGGTCACTAAGTACTGCTGGTAGCCTGAGGTAGCGTGTATGTGAATTGCAACCTGAGCGCAGCAGGCAGGGGGGTGACGGGTGACGCCGACGCCAGTGTCGATTGTCAAGGTGTGTGATCAGCGTCCGCGCATAGGTAAGGTCCTGTTGTTACAAGTGACTGACGATGAGCTCCAGCGTCAGTGCCATTGGTATGGATGGAACCCCAATTGAAGCGCCATGCACTCACTTGCTCGCAGTCGTGCCTGCGCGTCGTCTGCTGCTTTGGGCCACTCTCTGATAAAGTACGCCGAGATCTAAAGATGTGAATGCCCTTTTTTCTCTCTCTCTTCATCCCTCTCTCGCGGTCTCCCGGTGAAGAAAATGAATAAAAAAAAAGTCTGGCAGNAAAAAAATCAGGGAGATGGAGAGAGTCCCTGTGAATTAAAGAAAAGAAAAAGGGGAAAGGGTCTCATNAAAAAAACACACACATCACAGTGACTCACAGTCCTCACTCGCTCGCTCAATGACCTGAACTGCGTCCGGGTGCAGTTGTCAAAATACGAATACAGATAGGATATGAACAACGAACAACGAATATCGAATAACGGAAAAGCGACGAATGCGAAGGCCTCTCCGTTCTTCTTCTCATCACTCTGTGCCTCCAACCTTGAACAGCCCGACTTCCTATCCAACTCCGCTCTCGTTTCTCGTTTTCTGGCTCTTCGATCTTCGTTCTTTTACCACCCGTTCTTCGCGAGTTCCCGACTTCATTGCGGCACAACGAAGAAAACAGAAAAGAAAAAAAAGACCGCACGGGATAGCGGCCTCCGAAATCTGTGGAGTATCAATGTTACGTAATGCTCGTCGCGCCTCGAGAGAAAGCGTGACGGGACCAAAAATATATATATTTACATAAGCGAAATAGTTTAAATTGTGGCTTCGAATTATTTGTCTAGGAAATAATAATGAAAAACTAAAAATTGTCCCGGGGCGTCAGATGTCAGAGGTCATGATTAGTGAGAGAAAGTCAAGGCCCAGATTTCGTCTGGCTGTCTGTTTGATTGGTAACCTGGTCCACTTCCCCGTCACTCTNCCCCCCACGCCGCGCATTATTGTATGCGCTCGTGATATCACCATTTTGTTTTTGATTTCCAGGACGCGTTTTGCACGGGCTCTGACTTGGCAACAGGGCAGACGAGACGATTGTGTTGAAACAAGAAAAAGACTCGGGAAGTTGGGTGATTGCATTTGCATCGCTTGGTGGACTTGTCTGCAGGCGGGATTGATCTCAAGTGGGAGCCCGACACGGAAAGCAGATATCTGAAGNTTTTTTTTTCCTTTTTTTCTTGGGGGGGGGGGTATGCGTCCATTTATTTTGTGGTATGTAAAGCCGCCGTTATCGCCGTATGTCGGTCTTTCCGTTGTCTGCTCTTCATTGGCTCCCGGAGATATGCGATATGAGATGCGGTGGGATGAAGAGCATGAGAACTCGGAAGGCGTGAACCCGGCGGGCTGGCTTGTTCGGCTTGTCCTCAGGAGGTGGGTGGGTGGGAGTCCAAGAGCGGGTGAATGCGGTATGGTCGACGGCGTACGGCATACAGTGCGTAAGTCCGTGAGTTCTTAGCTCTATTGTTGTTGTTATCATTATTTTTCCCCTTTTCCCGACTCCTGGCTTAAACCCCATTGGAAAGCAAGGCACGGCGCAGAAAGTCGGGAATCCGGGGACTCGACCTCCCAGGTTAATTCGTGCTTCGTGCTCACTGACTGTCCTTGATCCCTTGGTCTTGGTTTCTCGGCGCGCCTCGGTCTTGGTCTTGACATGCCATCGCGATTTCATCTGCGTAGATACAGACAAGGGTTGGAGAGTGGGAAGCGCACCTCGGATGTAGTGTAGCCCAGAGCGGGCGGGGTGCTGTGTGCTGTGCACTGTGCGCTGGATATTGGAGAAGNTTTTTTTCATACTCGAATTTCATATACATATACACATGTGCTGGCGCACCGCACCAAAGCCAAAGGCAGCAGTGGCGGTACACGCCATTCAGCAGCGCGTACACTGTATGTCCGACCCGGGGGGGGAGGGTTGGCTTGAAGGCCCGGG
>SGPK01000615.1:0-12893 GCA_004802695.1 Phellinidium pouzarii
GAAGAGGGGAGGCGTAGGTTATTGCGGTGTAGAATGTGGGGAGTGGTGAGGGAGTGATTAGAGGAAGTGCAGGGTTTTATAGTCGTTGGAGGAGTTTCAGGGTCATTTCAAGTCGGCTTCTTTGAGCCATTCATTTGCTGATGACGGGTAGCCTTTCCATTTGATGAGGTATTTGCGCCGCTTTCCATTCCCACTGTGGGAGACGATGGCTTCAATTTCGAATTCTTCGTGGCCATCGATAAGGTCTGGCGGCGGTTGAGTGAATGATGGGCCGTGAGAGTCGGTTTCAGCAAATGGGGTAAGAAGCGAGGCATGGAAGACCGGGTGAATTCGCCATGCTTTCGGGAGTTTAAGGCGGTAATTGAGGGGGGAAAGAACTTGTTTGATAGTGAATGGTCCTTCCCGTTTAGGGGATAGCTTGCGGGATCGATTGGGGAAATGAAGATGGGTGGCTTCTAGCCAGACTTTGTCACCTAGTTTGAATGGGGTAAAGTTGCGAGAAGTGTGGCGAGCCATGTGGAGTTGGGCAAGGTCGTGTGCAGCTAGTGCTTCTTTTCGGATAGTGGAGAGAAGGCGGAGTCGTTCGGATAGGGACGGAAGGTTTGTGGGTTCAATGGCAGGTGGAATGGGGATAGGGTTATAGCCGAGGATGATATTGAATGGGGAGGTTTTAGTGACGGAGTGGGTTTGGAGGTTGTGAGAAAATTCGAGGTCAGGGATGGATTCGGCCCAAGTATTTGGTGCAGTACCGCAATAAATGCGCAGATAGGCCTCGATTTCTTGGTTGGCTCGTTCCGTTTGTCCATCAGTTTGTGGGTGATAGGCAGTAGAGAGTTTGGATTTGATGCCGAGGCAAGAGCAAAGGGTTTGGAACACGTGTGATGCAAATTGAGGGCCTCGGTCGGAGATGATGCGTTTGGGGAGTCCAAAGCGGCGGTAGACATTTTGATGATAGAGGAGTGCAGTGCCAAGGGCATCAATGGTTTTGTTGCAGGGGCATAAGACGATGCCTTTGGATGAGTCATGGTCTACAATGACCATAAGGGAGTCAAAAGAGTTGGACAGAGGTAAATCGGTGATGAAATCAATGGAAACGGATTGGAAAGGTAAGGCGGAGGGATCGGCGGGTATAGGGGTGAGAGGGGGAGTAGTGGGGTGGGTATTAATTTTCATTTGTTGGCAGGCGGCGCAGCCATTGATAAAGTTTTTTACAAAAATAGTAAGGCCAGGCCACCAGTAGTGTTGACGAATAAGGGAAGTAGTTTTGAATATGCCTGGGTGGCCGAAGCAAGGGAGATCATGGAAAAGGTGAAGGATTTGTTGTTTAAGGTCTTTATTGTCAGGAATGTAAATGCGTTTGCGAAAGAGGAGAAGGTCAGAGTCTGTGGTCCAGTCATCAAGGGAGAATTTGAAAGGGGAGGGGATATTGAGGGTTTTAGCACGAAGGATGGTGTTGGCGAGTTGATCAGTGGCTTGGGATTCTTTGATGTGGTTGTGTAGTTCAACATCAATTCTGCCAATGAATAGGGTGTTGGGGAGGAGAGTTCGTTCTTCATCTGGTTCAGTGCCATAGTCGGGTCGTCGAGATAGGGAGTCGGCACCAGGGATGTCTTTGCCGGGTTTATGGGTAATGGAGATGTCAAATTGGGATAAGAAGAGGTTCCAGCGGGATTGGCGAGGGGTGAGGCGGCGGGCTGCTTGGAAGTAGGATAGGTTCTTGTGGTCACACCAGATGATCGTGGTATGGGGAGCACCTAAGAGGTAGTGTCGCCATGCAGTAAGGCCTTGGATAATGCCAAGTAGTTCTCGGTCGTATACTTCATATCATTGTTGTGCAGGTCCAAATGCTTCAGATATGAATCCGCATGGTTGGAGGTCGCCATTGGAATTTGCTTGGTACAGGACGGCTCCTGAGGTGACCTTGGATGCGTCGGTTTCAAGGATGAATGGTTTAGTTTTGTCGGGGATGAGCAGAGCCAGTTGTGAGGAGAAGAGGTTTTTGAGGGTGATGAATGCGTTGGTATGAAGTTCGTTCCATTTCCAGGGTTCGTTGGTGCGAGTGAGTTCATTAAGGGGATAGGCGATGCTGGAGTAATTGGGGATGAAGCGGCGATAGAAGTTGCAAAAACCCAGGAAGCTACGGAGTTGTTTGACAGTATGAGGTTCAGGCCATTGCTGAATACCGGCGAGTTTGACGGGGTCCATGTGAATGTTATCAGGGCATATGATCATGCCTAAGAATTCAACTTCTTGAACTTCAAATACGCATTTCTCCGGTTTTAGGAACAAATCGTTATCTTGTAGAACTTTGAGGACACGATTGGTTTTGCGACGGAGGTCTTCCAGGTTATCTGAGAAAATGAGGATGTCGTCCATGTAGATAAGGATGGCTTCTTCAGTGATGATGATACGAAAGATGTCGTTCATGAACATTTGGAAGGTGGCTGGGGAGTTGCATAGGCCGAAGAACATGACGGTGGGTTCAAAAAGACTGTGGATAGTTTTGAATGCAGCTTTATATTGATCCCCTTCTTTGATGCGGATGTTGTTGTATCCTGATCGTAGGTCCAACTTGGTGAAGTACTTGGCCCCTCTGAGCTTGTCCATGAGATCGCCAATGAGGGGGAGAGGGTATGCATTTTTGATGGTTCCTTCGTTGAGTGCACGGTAGTCCTGGCAAGGTCGAAGAGTGTTGTCTTTTTTACCAATGAAGAAGAAAGGGGATGCCATGGGTGATTTGGATGGGCGAATGTATCCTTTGCGTAGGTTTTCGGTGAGGAATTCGTCTAGAGCAAGTTCTTCCTTTGGTGTCATGGAGTAGAGTTTGCAGTCACGGGGTACGAAGTCAGGTTTGAGATCAATGGCATGGTCATATGGTCGTTCAATGGGGAATCGTTCTGCTGCCTTCTTTTCGAATAGGTGGATGAAGTTGTGGTAATGGGCCGGTATTGAATCCTTGAGTGGTTTAATGGTTTTGGTGGTGCGCTGGGCCAAGGAGGTTGCTGTAGTGGTTCGCCTAATAGAAATTGTACCTTCTTTCCAATTGATTAAGGGGTTGCGCTGTTTAAGCCAAGGTAGACCCAGGATGATGTCTTCCTTTCCGAGTGAAGTGACCAGGAGGAATGCCATGGTGAGCTTGTTTCCGAATAATAGGGGGCGAAGTGTGTAATGTGTGATGGTGCCATTTTGGTTAGGGGTGCCATCAACATTGTGGACAGGGATGGGTTTGACAAGTTTTCGAACCAGGATACGGTGTTTAGCAACGAATTTTGAGTCGATGAATTTTCCTTCCGCTCCCGAGTCGATGAGGGCATTGCTTAAGACGGTTTGACCATAAGCTTTAACTTGAACAGGAATTCGCATTGTAGGTTTCGACGAATCAGATACAAGTACAGGTGATATGGTAATGGGAGGGCTCAGCGCCTTTCTGATCCTCTGTTTCAAAAATCCGTATTGTCTAGCTCCATCAGGACTTCTTCCGCAACATTATTGCCTGCATTCTGCAGCAGGGAGCGGATGTGGGCGATAATTTCAGCCTTTGAGGTGGGTTTTGCTGGTTCAGCTGCCACAGGTGCTGGGGTTGTGGGTACTGGGTCAGGAGCGACTTGGCAGATGGTGGTTGGTGTGCGGGCTTTATATTTGGTGCAGTCCCGAGCATTATGTCCGACTTCTCGACAGGCTAGGCAACGTCCTTCCTTCATGCATTTCTCACGCTCTTCTGGTGTCAGCTTCTTGGGGCGGTTGGGTGAGTTGGTAGGTGTGGGGGAAGAGGAAGTGGTGGTGGAAAAAAGGTTTTTGAAGCGGGTAGAACGTGGTGTGGAGGATGTTGTGGTGGTGCTGGTGGCGTTGAGGGCCTGGAGTCGGCGGTAAAGATTGTCAGCCCGAGATGCTGCTTGGTACCATTCCTCCATGGTGTCAGGAAGTTTGTCTCTCGCATAGATGCGTTGTATGAGGCCACGGGTGAGACCTTGCTGGTACATTTCGGATAGCGCATTTTTGTCTGATATATTGGAGCGGGTGACCAGGGATCTGAACTGAGTGTTGTAGTCATCGGCTGTGCCTGTCTGCTTGATATTCAGGAGTTGGCGTCTGGCGTCGGCACTGTCATCCGTGGTGATGAATGTGTTCCTAAAATCATTGAGGAAGTCGACCCAAGTACCAAAACCAGTAGGTGTGTTGGTAGTGGGGTTTGGGGCAAGGGCAACGGTGGTGCGGTTGGTGGCCCAGTCTCCAGCAGCTTTCTCTTGCATAAAGGAGAGGACAAAGATGATTTTGCTTTTGTCTGTGTTGTAGATCCGTTCGTTGAGTGAGAGGTAGGCCTGGCAACTGGATAGGAAGCGGCGGGCATAGCTTTTGTCGCCATCAAAGTTGTTGGGTTTGCTGAGGCGGGCCTCTCCTGTGGGGGTTGGGGTGGACATGTTGGCTAGTGAAGTAGGTGCTGGTTGAGGGGAAAGAGGGATGTGGGATGGCATGGTGCTAGTGGATGGGGTGTGTGGGAGAGGTGTAGACTGAGGTTGTCGTTGCTGGGTGTTGGAAACTGGTGGGGTGGGAAGTTCGATGGTCGGTTGGATGGGAGATGGGTTAGGTGTACGGGTTTCTTCAAAAATTTCATGGTAGTTGGGGACGGCTATCTCAAAGTGGATTGCGGCGTCTTCTGGGTCGTTGGTGAGGTAGAACCAGTGGGGGGGTTGATTCGGTTGTGTCTGTTCCCAGGAGTAGTATCGAGTTTCTCCCCTGGTCGTGTCTTCAAAGACTTTGTACTGGTGGTTCCAAGTGGAACGTCGAGTTGGTCTGGTAGTTGGTGCTGGTAATTGGGCCGTGGTGAGTTGGGTTGCCTAGACGTNAAAAACGTCGGCAGATAGGTAAGCTTGAGCTAGTGTTAAGCCAAAGGCTATAACAGTGACGAGGTGACGAGTAAGAACAAAGTGACGAGTAAGCAGAGAGCCGAGTTAGGGCCTGAGAGGATTGACTGGTACTGATGAGGCTCAGTGAGCACACTGGTGGACTAGGTGACAAGGTGTTTGGCTATGAGAACAAAGAGCTCAAGCTTGGGGCTTAGGGCTCTGAGTACATGCCTTATATACTACTGGTACATAGGGGTAGAAAGAGATGGAAAGTGATGGAAAGGATGACTGAGTGAAGGATGAGCATCAGTCAGCATAGAAGGGTATGGAACTTGGTGGAACAAGTGATCAGGTGATACAGGGGCTACTGTTGAAGTAAGCGGAGTGATGAGATGAGATGGATAGATAAGCGGAGTGATGTGATGAGATGGATAGATAAGCAGGGGGGATGTGATGGGATAAGGTAAGGAAATTGTAACATTGCCTCCCTTTCAAGGATCAACAATTCTCCGCAATTGTTAAGACAAAATAAAACAAAAGGAAAAAGAAAAAGGGGGCAACCATTTACTGGTGCAGAAGGACGGATGGGAATAATGGGCGTTATGAAAAGATAGTAAGAAAACACACTGGTAGTTTATTGTCATTGCAGACAAGTATAGTTTTAGGTTGATTTCGGACCAGATTCCGACATGTTTCAGTCAGATGGGTAGGGGCAAGTAAATTGGTTGTGCCCAATGTCACCGCACAGGATGCATATTACCGGCCTAGGGGAAACCCGAATGGTGTGTCGTCCAAAAGGGAGTACCTGAGTATTCCGATCAGCAGACCCGTGTCCATGGGTGGACGACTGTGACGAAGTTGGGGAGGTCTGGATGGCAGTTTCTGATACCTCAATAAACTGATCTTCTGTGTCGTCAACGATGGTGATTGGGTTTTCTGGTGAGCCAGAGGGATGGGAGTCTGGGTTAGCAACAGCCAAAGGTGGGGGGGGAGCCAGTTGAGCTGATGTCAGTGTCAACATCCTCGAAGAATCGAGCTAGAGTGTCAGCTGCTCCATGGTGCAGTGCAGCATTGAGGAAGAAGAGGCTTTGCTCGTTGTGAAGGCATTCAGATTGGTGACTTTGGGTCATCATGGACTGGAAGGCGCGTAGGCTGGCAGCATGGGTGTCGATGATGTTTGCAAGGATCCGCCTTTGTTGGTGGATTGAGTTGATATCCAACTGGAGAACGTCATGGATATATAGGGGTATTTGGATGTTGTGGTTTTCGGGTTGGTTGATGATTTCGTCAATGTCGGGTCAGAGTAGTGGGTTGTTAAGTATGTCCCGCAGGTGACGAATGTTGGCTATATGGTGTTGAGGGTAGGGGGAGTGAGAACGGGTGGTGTGAGGGTTAAGTCGTTGGACAGGCATAGTGTAGTAAGAGGGGGAGGCTTAGGTTATTGCGGTGTAGAATGTGGGGGNAGTGAGGGAATGATTAGAGGAAGTGCAGGGTTTTATAGTCATTGAGGATTTCAGGGGCATTTTCGAAGTTGGCTTCTTTGAGCCATTCATTTGCCGATGACGGGTAGCCTTTCCATTTGATGAGATATTTGCACCGCTTTCCATTCCCACTGTGGGAGACGATGGCTTCAATTTCGAATTCTTCGTGGCCATCGATAAGGTCTGGCGGCAGTTGAGTGAATGATGGGCCGTGAGAGTCGGTTTCAGCAAATGGGGTAAGAAGGGAAGCATGGAAGACTGGATGAATTTGCCAAGCTTTTGGGAGGGTGAGGTGGTAGTTGAGAGGGGAAAGAACTTGTTCGATGGTGAATGGTCCTTCCCGTTTAGGGGATAGTTTGCAGGATCGATTGGGAAAATGCAGATGGGTGGCTTCTAGCCAGACTTTGTCACCTAGTTTGAATGGGGTAAAGTTGCGAGAAGTGTGGCAAGCCATGTGGAGTCGGGCTAAGTCATGAGCAGCTAGTGCTTCTTTTCAGATAGTGGTGAGGAGACGGAGTCGTTCGGATAAAGATGGGAGATTTGTGGGTTCAATGGCGGGTGGGATGGGGATAGGATTATAGCCGAGGATGATGTTGAATGGGGAGGTTTTAGTGACTGAATGGGTTTGGAGGTTATGCGAAAACTCGAGGTCAGGGATGGATTCGGTCCAAGTATTTGGTGCTGTGCCGCAATAAATGCGCAGATAGGCTTCAATTTCTTGGTTGGCTCACTCCGTTTGGCCATCAGTTTGTGGGTGATAGGTGGTAGAGAGTTTGGATTTGATGCCGAGGTGAGAGCAAAGGGTTTGGAATACATGTGATGCAAATTGAGGGCCTCTGTCGGAGATGATGTGTTTGGGGAGTCCAAAGCGGCGGTAGACATTTTGATGATAGAGGAGTGCAGTGCCAAGGGCGTCAATGGTTTTGTTACAGGGGCATAAGACAATGCCTTTGGATGAGTCGTGGTCTACAATGACCATAAGGGAGTCAAAAGAGTTGGACAGAGGTAAATCGGTGATGAAATCAATGGAAATGGATTGGAAAGGTAAGGCAGATGGATCGGCGGGTATAGGGGTGAGAGGGGGNAGTAGTGGGGTGGGTATTAATTTTCATTTGTTGACAGGCGGCACAGCCAATGATAAAGTTTTTTACAAAAATAGTAAGGCCAGGCCACCAGTAGTGTTGACGAATAAGGGAAGTGGTTTTGAATATGCCTGGGTGGCCGAAGGAAGGGAGATCATGGAAAAGGTGAAGGATTTGTTGTTTAAGGTCTTTATTGTCAGGAATGTAAATGCGTTTGCGAAAGAGGAGAAGGTCAGAGTCTGTGGTCCAGTCATCAAGGGAGAATTTGAAAGGGGAGGGAATATTGAGGGTTTTAGCACGAAGGATGGTGTTGGCGAGTTGATCAGTGGCTTGGGATTCTTTGATGCGGTTGTGTAGGTTAACATCAATTCTGCCAATGAATAGGGTGTTGGGGAGGAGAGTTCGTTCTTCATCTGGTTCTGTGCTGTAGTCAGGTCGTCGAGATAGAGAGTCGGCACCAGGGATGTCTTTGCCGGGTTTATGGGTAATAGAGATATCAAATTGGGATAAGAAGAGGTTCCAGCGGGATTGGCGAGGGGTGAGGCGGCGGGCTGCTCGGAAGTAGGATAGGTTCTTGTGGTCACACCAGATGATCATGGTATGGGGAGCACCTAAGAGGTAGTGTCGCCATGCAGTAAGGCCTCGGATAATGCCAAGTAGTTCTCGGTCGTATACTTCATATCGTTGTTGTGCAGGTCCAAATGCTTCAGATATGAATCCGCATGGTTGGAGGTCGCCATTGGAATTTGCTTGGTACAGGACGGCTCCTGAGGCGACCTTGGATGCGTCGGTTTCAAGGATGAACGGTTTAGTTTTGTCGGGGATGAGCAGGGCTGGTTGTGAGGAGAAGAGGTTTTTGAGGGTGATAAATGCGTTGGTACGAAGTTCGTTCCATTTCCAGGGTTCGTTGGTGCGAGTGAGTTCATTAAGGGGATAGGCGATGCTGGAGTAATTGGGGATGAAGCGGCGATAGAAGTTGCAAAAACCCAGGAAGCTACGGAGTTGTTTGACAGTATGAGGTTCAGGCCATTGCTGAATACCGGCGAGTTTGACGGGGTCCATGTGAATGTTATCAGGGCGTAAGATCATGCCTAAGAATTCAACTTCTTGAACTTCAAATACGCATTTCTCCGGTTTTAGGAACAAATCGTTATCTTGTAGAACTCTGAGGACACGATTGGTTTTGCGACGGAGGTCTTCCAGGTTATCTGAGAAAATGAGGATGTCGTCCATGTAGATAAGGATGGCTTCTTCAGTGATGATGATATGAAAGATGTCGTTCATGAACATTTGGAAGGTGGCTGGGGAGTTGCATAGGCCGAAGAACATAACGGTGGGTTCAAAAAGACCGCGGATAGTTTTGAATGCAGCTTTATATTGATCCCCTTCTTTGATGCGGATGTTGTTGTATCCTGATCGTAGATCCAACTTGGTGAAGTACTTGGCCCCTCTGAGCTTGTCCATGAGATCGCCAATGAGGGGGAGGGGGTATGCGTTTTTGATGGTTCCTTCATTGAGTGCACGGTAGTCCTGGCAAGGTCGAAGAGTGTTGTCTTTTTTACCAATGAAGAAGAAAGGGGNATGCCATGGGTGATTTGGATGGGCGAATGTATCCTTTGCGTAGGTTTTCGGTGAGGAATTCATCTAGAGCAAGTTCTTCCTTTGGTGTCATGGAGTAGAGTTTGCAGTCACGAGGTACAAAATCAGGTTTGAGATCAATGGCATGGTCATATGGTCGTTCAATGGGGAATCGTTCCGCTGCCTTCTTTTCGAATAGGTGGATGAAGTTGTGGTAGTGGGCCGGTATTGAATCCTTGAGTGGTTTAATGGTTTTGGTGGTGCGCTGGGCCAAGGAGGTTGCTGTAGTGGTTCGCCTAATAGAAATTGTGCCTTCTTTCCAATTGATTAAGGGGTTGCGCTGTTTAAGCCAAGGTAGACCCAGGATGATGTCTTCCTTTCCGAGTGAAGTGACCAGGAGGAATGCCATGGTGAGCTTGTTTCCGAATAAGAGGGGGCGAAGTGTGTAATGTGTGATGGTGCCGTTTTGGTTAGGGGTGCCATCAACATTGTGGACAGGGATGGGTTTGACAAGTTTTCGAACTGGGATACGGTGTTTAGCAACGAATTTTGAGTCGATGAATTTGCCTTCCGCTCCAGAGTCGATGAGGGCATTGCTTAAGACGGTTTGACCATAAACTTTAACTTGAACAGGAATTCGCATTGTAGGTTTTGACGAATCAGATACAAGTACAGGTGATATGGTAATGGGAGGGCTCAGCGCCTTTCTGATCCTCCATTTCCAAAAATCCGTATTGTCTAGCTCCATCAGGACTTCTTCCGCAACATTATCGCCTGCATTCTGCAGCAGGGAGCGGATGTGGGCGATGATTTCAGCCTTTGAGGTGGGTTTTGCTGGTTCAGCTGCCGCAGGTGCTGGAGTTGTAGGTACTGGGTCAGGGACGACTTGGCGGATGGTGGTTGGTGTGCGGGCTTTATATTTGGTGCAGTCCCGAGCATTATGTCCGACTTCTCGACAGGCTAGGCAACGTCCTTCCTTCATGCATTTCTCGCGTTCTTCTGGTGTCAGCTTCTTGGGGCGGTTGGGTGAGTTGGTAGGTGTGGGGGAAGAGGAAGTGGTGGTGGAAAAAAGGTTTTTGAAGCGGGTAGAACGTGGTGTGGAGGATGTTGTGGTGGTGCTGGTGGCATTGAGGGCCTGGAGTCGGCGGTAAAGATTGTCAGCCCGAGATGCTGCTTGGTACCATTCCTCCATGGTGTCGGGAAGTTTGTCTCTGGCATAGATGCGTTGTATGAGGCCACGTGTGAGACCTTGCTGGTACATTTCGGATAGCGCATTTTTGTCTGATATGTTGGAGCGGGTGACCAGGGATCTGAACTGAGTGTTGTAGTCGTCGGCTGTGCCTGTCTGCTTGATATTCAGGAGTTGGCGTCTGGCGTCGGCACTGTCATCCGTGGTGATGAATGTGTTCCTGAAATCATTGAGGAAGTCAACCCAAGTACCAAAACCAGTAGTAGTGTTGGTAGTGGGATTTGGGGCAAGGGCAACGGTGGTGCGGTTGGTGGCCCAGTCTCCTGCAGCTTTTTCTTGCATAAAGGAGAGGACGAAGATGATTTTGCTTTTGTCAGTGTTGTAGATCCGCTCATTGAGTGAGAGGTAGGCTTGGCAACTGGATAGGAAGCGGCGGGCATAGCTTTTGTCGCCGTCAAAGTTGTTGGGTTTGCTGAGGCGGGCCTCTCCTGTGGGGGTTGGGGTGGACATGTTGGCTAGTGAAGTAGGTGCTGGTTGAGGGGAAGGAGGGATGTGGGATGGCGTGGTGCTAGTGGATGGGGTGTGTGGGAGAGGTGTAGACTGAGGTTGTCGTTGCTGGATGTTGGAAACTGGTGGGGTGGGAAGTTCGATGGTCGACTGGATGGGGGTTGGGTTGGGTGTGCGAGTTTCTTCAAAAATTTCACGGTAGTTGGGGACGGCTATCTCAAAGTGGATTGCAGCGTCTTCTGGGTCGTTGGTGAGGTAGAACCAGTGGGGGGGTTGATTCGGTTGTGTCTGTTCCCAGGAGTAGTATCGAGTTTCTCCCCTGGTCATGTCTTCAAAGACTTTGTACTGGTGGTTCCAAGTGGAACGTTGAGTTGGTCTGGTAGTTGGTGCTGGTAATTGGGCCGTGGTGAGTTGGGTTGCCTAGACGTAAAAACGTCGGCAGGTAGGTAAGCTTGAGCTAGTGTTAAGCCAAAGGCTGTAATGGTGATGAGGTAATGAGTAAGAGCAGAGGGACGAGTAAGCAGAGAGCCGAGTTAGGGCCTGAGAGGATTAACTGGTACTGATGAGGCTCAATGAGCACACTGGTGGACTAGGTGACAAGGTGTTTGGCTATGAGAACAAAGAGCTCAAGCTTAGGGCTTAGGGCTCTGAGTACATGCCTTATATACTACTAGTACATAGGGGTGGAAAGTGATGGAAAGTGATGGAAAGGATGACTGAGCGAAGGATGAGCATCAGTCAGCATAGAAGGGTATGGAACTTGGTGGAACAAGTGATCAGGTGATACAGGGGCTACTGTTGAAGTAAGCGGAGTGATGAGATAAGATGGATAGATAAGCGGAGTGATGGGATGGGATGGATAGATAAGGAAATTGTAACAAAATCTAAGTAAGTACTTTTTTTTTCTATGCTCACTGGATTCCATGCCATGCTTCAAACTGACTCTAAAATTATTATTTCAGTACTACTGGCAATAGTTCATACTTCCTTGTGTATCTCACTGGCAGGTCTAATGCTTATATTCAAACTTGAAATGATGTGCAGCTTGTTGTCATTAGAACATAATTGAATGGAATTGCTTTATCATGATCTGAAGCAAGCATTGTATATATAAGCTATATTTACTGGAAAATAAATAGGTCTCTTGAACTATGTGAGAAGTGTCTCTACTATAATACTCTAAATAGCAAGAAAATAGCTGGAAAATAGTGGTGAAAGGGGTGTATTTATCACTATGTGGTGCTATATAGACATAAAATAGTACTAAATATCAATCATGTCTCATATTAGCAGTCTATATTGCACTATATAGAGGACTTGCCTAACTATATTGTGCAATATAGACTTGAAACATGTTGGATTAACCTATAAAAGCTATAACAACTATTATGAATATATATCATTATATAGTGATATATAGCATTCTGGTTTTTTCCTGATGGATTGGCTTATCTTGACAGTAAAGCTTATGATGGACTCCAAGTTATTGCTACATATTCGTGTGTTCTATTTTGAACCTTCTACACCAGAATCCGAGATGACAATATACWGAAGTTGCGACAACAAAAGCCWTATAGATGAATAAAAAGCAAGACAAAAAGGATGTAGCAGTTGCAGTATATCTGACAGCTTGTTGCCTGCCAGTGATACAGTGATAGTAGTATTGTGTCTTGACTCCTGACATGTATTTCGCATGCGAYGCTCGTACATGAATATTGATYRATGCTCRTAAAACAATGCGCGACAGTGTCTAAAAAGGATGGACAAAGGGAACGTCGAGACCAAACTCAAAAATGTTAATCAAATTACCTATCTGGCAATYGTCGATCCATCGGCAAAACCCGGTTTACTATTTTCGGAAAGGAATGGATAAACTCRAAGAAAATATATATTAACAACRATTTCTGCCAGATTTCTAGGCTTTGCAGACTGTAAACACGTTCGACYGNTTTTTTTTTTTCCGAATCATGCTGGTCTTTTAGGAYGTCRCCCRCGCTTCCGAGGGATGCTTGCCGACATCGGCAACTTGAACACGGAAGTAAAATCGAGCGTGCATTGATTCCACAAGTGCGATAAAAACCAAAAGATTGGTAGGCTTGTTGGTCCGGACTTTTCTAAATCCCTAGAGTAGAAATAAGTATTTGTCTCTTCAAGTAATGGTAACGAAAATTGTCAGAGTATATAAGACCGCGGGTAATTTACATCTTATACA
>SGPK01000616.1:0-12869 GCA_004802695.1 Phellinidium pouzarii
CGCGAGCTGGAGCCACTCATATACGAGGACAAGCGTGCGCTGAAGTGGCTGAAGCGCGAGGCGGAGCGTGGGATCGGGCAAGCTGCGCCTGTACCTGGGGGGATCCATATTGATTGGGATTGAGCGACTGACTGACTGAGTGATATGGCGCCGCTGTGCCACTTTCNNACCCCCCCCCCCTTTTTTTTTTCTTCTCTTTTCGGCTTCGGTTTCGTTCGACGTTGCGTTTTGGGTTGCAAAATACCCGCGCCATGGCTTTTCTTTTTTTGACCTTGGCCTGGCTCAAGACGACTGCTGGGCCGCCCCCCTCTGGATATCGATATCTTTTAACCTATATCCGTCTGCGGAGTCATCGACAGGCGATACCATAACGGCGTAATTTTCGTTTCGTCTCGATATACATACGTCTTCTCTCTCCTCTCCTCTTCTATTCCCCCTTTTAAGTCTCTATTTCCAACGACAACGACCTCCACGACTTCTCTTACACCTCACAACCTAACGACTCCCCGACTCTTCGTACGACATTGCCGATCGCACGTACCTCCCTTCCCATATACACCCTATACACCCTATACAATCAGCACCGTGAGGTTGTCCCNTTTTTTTTCTCTTCTTCCTTTATTGCCTGTTCTGTACCACCCCTGTCTGTGTCCGTGTTCCTATCTGTTTCCCCATAGACCCTTCGGGCTGCCTTGTCTGCTTATCCACCTGGGTATCATACATCGTATGTTCCGTCCTCTTCTCGTCCCACTTTTTCTTCTCCTTCCTCCTTCCCCCCCTTCCCACCTACCCAGTGTCAGCCAACATTTACTAACACTCTCAACCTCAGTTCAGCCCCCCTATTCGTCTATTCCACCCATGCACGCATGCACGCAGCGTTGCGCGTTATACTTATACGTCGTTCGCTGCGCGCTGTTCATTGTTCGTTGTTTGATTTTTCTTTCTTTCTTCTTTCTTTTCATTTCTTGACATCAGTCCGACACGTTTGAAAGTGACATGCGNTTTTTCGTTTGTGTGTGTGTGTGTGTTTGTTGAATTTTGGAGTTTCTTATTCCCCTTCTGCTTTCTCCCCTGTTACATTTTTAACCCTCCCCTTTTCCTGTCCGGATTTTCGGATTTCTTCTTCTTCTTTGTACTTTGTTAAATTTCGATGCACTTCGGGCACNTTTTACACGTACATATATACACAGCGTTGTCGTAGGTTTGTTTAGGAGGGAAATATAATCTGAAAAAATAATAATCTGAAATATATGCAAAAAATCGTCGGCAGCATACATATATATATATCATTATCACTAAAGTAATTAATATTGGCTTATTGGCTGGTGAGGGGGAGAATTCTCAAACAAAGTGGTTTTCTTTTTTTTTTTGCATTTGTTCATTTGTTCATTTGTGTTTTTGTTTGACTAAATACTAAATGTTGTGCTAAATGTACGAAGTTACATACGTATATACGAAAAAAAAAAAAAAGGGTCATTAATATATTCATTCCATTTCATCCACAACGACAACGACTCGGACTGATCTGATGAATATTTATTGACAGGCAACATTCAATTCATAATAAGCACATCAATATTAATATTACTTAGCCAACATGTGTGTGACTCCAAGTCGTTCACTTGCAGCCGCTTCTGGCACTTCTTTTTCTCTTGTTTTTGTTTTTGTTTTTCATAAACTTCAAAAGCTAAAATTCTTATCTGCACAACTTGAGTTTTTTTTTTTTGTATGTCAAGTGATAAGTACAGTGAATGACTTGAGAAAAAAAAAAGAAAGGAAGGAATGAATTCATATTTATATTTATAATTTTTTCTTCTTCTGATTTACTCTCTTGTTCTCTTTCAAATGAACGTAAGGTTGACTTGTCCTGCGAGGACGCGAGACAATGATGACATGTGCGCACGCGCGCGAGATGAGTGAGCCCTTCGCGACGCCGCAGCTCATTGCCTGAGGAAACCGCCGGTGACGTAGACTGTTCAATTGTTTTCCCTTCGAGAGTTGCTATAGTATATTGGAGTAACTGCCAAGCGACTCGGCGAGAGCAAGAGTAAGATTAGAGAGCAACTTGGCATTTTCCCTGGTTATTAAGTGTTCTGGTCGGAAACGAGGCAATAAATTGAGGAATTGAGAAATGCGCGCTGGCTGAGATAGACACTATGCCAGAAGGAAGGTCGCTGACGCAAGTCTAAAGCTGCCGTAGTCAGTCTTCAGAGACAGCGCCTATATTGATTGAACTGAGGACAGTGACCATACATATTTCTCAAGTTAGACACATTTATATGCCTGGTCGAGTCATAAGTTCTATGATTAGATTAGCGCACAACGGGTTTGCCTTAGCAGAAGTGGCTCCTGAGCCTGTGCAATAGACCTGATAGAAAATAGAAAGGCAGCTGACGCGTCTATTCTCTGGGTTGTTTCAGTAATAGCGAAATGCGGTTGCAGAAAATGTTAACCTTGATCTCCCCTATTACAAACGGAAAGCTGTCAGTGTGATAAAACGAATGGACAGGTAAGCGCAAGGATATATATATTCGTCGGAAGCGCACGTCGAACATGTCTGCAAAAACGAGGATATCGATTTATGAATTATGATCTTTCACCGCCCGTAGTATAAAGATATTCGACGACTGTGGAATCGAGCCAACCGAGTGTCAGTCTTCTGATCTGAGAGTAGACACATTCAAATCAGGTCAGGTCAGATTTTGATTGACCATGCGTTAAGGGGCCTCTTGTAGCAAGACGTTTGTGCCAGGAGTACGCAAGCGAGCTGCCTTTTGATTCGACTTTCAGATTCAGAGTAGAGAAGTTAGGTTAGGGCAGTGATCAGCGGAGTCATATTAATAAGGCCAGGATGTCCTCATTATGTCACCAGATGCTCTCAGACAAATGCAAAGAATAAACCAATGTAATCATTTACACGATGCAGTCTTACAGGAATAAAAAGGCCAGGTTTTCAGTTCTGTGTTGCTAACGTCGTCTAAAATATAGATTGTCAATTAATAGCGACGCTCAAAGACACGAAGACGTACAAAAAAATCAACCGATAATTTGCCCGCAGGAACTTCGCGCCCCAGACCGTGCCTTTGTTTCCATCTACATCACTGATGTCCCCGAACGATGCTGATAGACGGTCTTGCAGGGCTCTTTCAAAAGCGCCTGAAACCGTCGTAGAAGACGGCCCCTTCTGTTCCAATTGGAAACGAGGAACAGAGATGGCGCTTGCAGGAGTGAGTAAAGCTGGAGTCGGGAAGCGCTATTGAAACATATAAATAATTGTCGTGAAGGAACAACAGGAAGTTGTTTAAGGCGTACCTGATGGAGTGGTTGGAATGTTTCTGACGACAAAGGTATTGGTGAGTTCCCGATGTGTCTTGTAGGCAAAGTCTTGAAGTGAGTTGCAACTTCAGCGATTCCATTTGGCGGTACTAGCATTGCAGTGAATGATGAGCTGGTGCGGCGTATAAGTGACGATAGGAAGTGAATAAGAAGCTGTAGGTAGTGATGGGAAGCAAAGGCGTATGTGGGACTGGACGAGATGCACAGCAGCCTCAGACTTTGCCAGCCTAGCCAGTCTGGAACAAAACGTAGNAAAAAAAAAGGGAATCACATAAAGTCCAAGATAATATTTATGCGCCTCAATCCCGGAGATGTCTAGTGAGGTACGCTTTTCAGCTTTAGATGTTTGAAGAATATCACGGTGCGTTTCTTTCGACGAGATAGCAAAACTTGATCATGTTTGAAGTACAAAAACACACTCAGGGAGTCTCGGGCCAGAAATTGTTGTAGCTATTTTAAAGCAGCTTAGAGACTTTCCATTAGATGAGTAGAGACTTCGTAGTAGTGGTCGGCGACAGATCTAGAGAGAAAAGATTAAAGAAAAATAGATTGAACAAGATGTGTCGCGTGCGGATGAAATTTAACACGTGATTGCCAATGCGCCAATCTGCAGCTTCGTTCGTTGTCAGTTTTTAATCTGAGTCTGCGACAGTGCGACATCCCTATTCTTTCTCGCCCTTTAAGCCCAATGAACACAGATAGGACATTTACCGGGCGCACTCTCTTACTTTCTCTTAACTAGAAACCACGACGTGTCCCAAAAAACATGGACCTTCTCCGCNAAAAAACACGCAGAGCTCGTGGGTTTGCTCGAAGAGCACGCAGCGCAGGTGCGGACGCTACAGCAACAGGCTATCCAAGAAATCGTGCCAGATGTTACGCTGCAGCTGGCACTGGGAGACAAGGAGGCGGAGTGGGTAGCAGACTACCTGCGTGATTTGGGTGCGTGGTGCGGCGTGAAATTGTGACGCCAATGCTCATGTTGGTGAAGGCTCGCTTTTTCGCATGTTTCGGGTGAGACAACGACTGGCGATCCTTCATGTATATTCATTTACCTGACAAGTGTTTAGAGACAGAAATTCATAGTGTCTTTCACGCACGAGGCCTTGCGTGAAGCCGTGCTTTGGCGTCTCACCGTCTTGAAGCCGGCCGTCTCAATCGCCATGTCCGATAGTGCCCAATCTATGGCTACCAACACTTCCTTTAATTCAATAGGTCTTCCCGCACTGCGCTGTCTTCCTTTGGATTATTTGGACAACCTCGGGCGGCCCATAGCAGTGCTCCGCGTTGCCGGGCTGGATTTCTACGCGAACATAGAGCAATTGAGGGGAGGCATTATCTTGACACTTGAGCGCATGCGAGTGACCTTACAACGGCTCAATGAATTACGGTCAGAAGATACGACCCCTGTTCTGCAATATGTTATCGTGTTAGATGTTGAGGGTGTTTCCATGAAGTCCATCGTGAGTGCCTTCGAAGAGCTCGGACTGGGTATAACTTTGACAGGTTATTTCAATAGCCTATTGATCTGATAAAATGGTATTTACGTGAATTGCAGCCGTGGTATTATGGCATAGTAGGAGCAGGTTCGCATGCGTTTTCCCTCAGTCCTCCATTTCTGTCTGATTCCAGACTACAATTAGCTTTCATTATCAATTATAACTGGGCGCATTCTGGACTGTGGAGTATTCTAAAGTAAGTGATTGTCCTTGATAAGGAGAATCTACGACTGACTTCCTTGTCAATAGGCATATCCTTCCTGCCTCGGCAATTGCGAAGGTTGCTTTTCCAACTAAGGAAGAACTATCGCAGTTCATCCAGGCAGATTATTTACCCAAAGGTAAGCAAGCACCTCAGATGTATTCCCGATAATTTATTGACAAAACCAAATAGTTTATGAAGCGCTTNAAAAAAGCTCAAGATACCCGGCACGAACTTATACCCGCCGCTCCGTCCTACGCGTCCTCACTCCACTCCGAAACACCGTCGCCGCCTCCGTCTTCTCCTTCTAAGGAGGCAGACGTATCCATTAGCTCACAATCCACTCATATATTTTCTACAAAGTCGAAACAAAGAAACAAAAAAGCAGCACCGTCTCGCTTCTCGCTAGAGAACCCCTTCTTCGGATACCCGATCGACAGATCGCATCTGCCAACATTTTCACAAGTCTCTGATACTACTAACAATCTCACGTCTGCGCGAGAAAATGGCCATTTGCTTGTGCACTCGACTTCTGGCCCGCACACGCGCGTCCCGACGCTGCGTCACGGGCGACGCCGGAAACGCGATCTCGTGCGCGCGCTGCTCTTCCTCTACTGGCAGCGCTGGCGCACGCAGCTCGCGCTAGGCGCTCTCGTGCTGTTGGTGATTGGTGCGATGAAGGGGTCGCGCGGGAAGTGGGTAAGGACACTTGTTTTGGCAGGTTGGAAGAGAGCTGGGACCTGGACGAAGGTGATATTGAGTAGCTAGCCATGCATGGATGTAGTTTCTTATATAGGATTCGTAGAATAATTTTATATGAAATGGAGGCCTTGTCTTGCTTGTGCGTATGTTTCTTTATATTTTTCAAGTGCTCGACAAGAGGATAATCATTATGATCAGTGTACGGTCTTAGAAAGAAATATTGAAGCCTTTAACGCTGTAATACAAAACTGCGATGGTAATCACGACCCTAGAACCATCAAGGCCGTGACCACAAGAAAGGTCGTAGGATTCTGACTATCATTCGGACGTATCATTCCAACGCCTGTCGGCGCTCTCTGGAATAGTGAAGTGAAGAGCAGCGCTCGCCATCATTGATGGCTTCAAGGGAAGCCCTGCTGATTGTCAATGCAATATCAGGCTTATTCTGAGGCGGGGTGTGATGGATTCCACGAAAAACCTGTTCGTGTCCAAAATGAAAGTAGGTCAATACCTTCTCAGTAGGATTTGATGCTAGATTTGATCACTACCTGCTCACCATCAATTTGATGGCATTCTGACACTGGAGCCACCGTCTCAGTTGCGAAACAGAAAAAAATCAACACGAAAATAACTTTGACAAAGTACTTTGATCACACGAATGAAAAACCTTCGAAAACAAACTTTTATTTTGCAGATATAAACATACGCAAACTAGAAAAGAAATCCATCAGACAAACGCTGAACTCGCTGGCAAGCCCACCAAGCACCTCCGAAGAGGTGAACACGGCAGAACAAACCAAACGTCCTCGAGCTCGTCGCCNAAAAAAAAAAAAAAAAAGCAAACAAGCATGTTCTCGGTATGACGAGACAGCGCGGATGTCATCGACTGGATTTGAAGGATGTGGCATGTGTAAACATGCGAGACTCGAGTTAGTTTCTATAAAATAGATCCTAGCTGAGTATGTTCTTGAGGGAAAAAAAANGAAAGACGTGAGGTGGTCCAAGTTTATAGGATCTGTGCATGGCCCGTGCGCGCGTCTTCCGTATGTGGGTGTAGCCGCTTTGTAATCTGACAAATGATCGACACCTACCAAATTTAGAAAGTCTGGTGGCAAAAGTTAAGACAGATATATAGCTTTTCATGGAAACATAAGTATTACTGGATGTATTATATATGCTTATACAATGATAAGTAGTACTAGTGCTTGTAATGAAAGTGTACTGCCTACTTCCGGTAATTGTGTAAGCAATTACAAAGGCACACTTTTGTGGCTTTAAAGCGCCAGCTGGTAGTACTTGCTGCTGCGGCAGGTGGGAAGATTCCCATGGGGGACAAGGCAAGCAAAATAAATATAAGTAATTCCATAAGCAGGCGACGACAACAGTCAAATTCGTGGTCTCTGTCTCGCCCTTTCTCCTCCTCATCAACTCTGGTCTTCTGCCTTAAGCCATTACTTTCGTCTTTCGGACTACCTTACGGACGCATAAAAGATCAGAGATGGCACCAAGACTAGCCACGGCAACCGCCTGTATGGCCGTAGCCGTGCTCTCCCTCCTGCTCTCGCCTCTCCCTGCTTTCGCTCAGTCTCCTATACACGTACCTCTTGCGCGACGCAGTGATCCGCCACGGACGCCAGAAGACTTCGCCGCGCTTGCGGACAGACTGCGAACAAAATATGGTCGTCCTGCTGTCGGGTCGTCCACCAGAAAACGAGGAAACTCTGCGACTATTCAGACAACGAACCAGATGTCGGATTCTAGCTATTATGCGCCTTTGACGGTCGGTTCTCCGTACGTAGATGTTGTCACTTTCATTGTGGTCGTCCTATGGGTTCCTTTCGACTTTAGTCCCTTCTTTGTACTTCACACCAGCTGGCCTGAACCTTTCACTCAATCAAGTACTGTATCTGTATTGACTTACTTGTTATCTCCAGAGGCCAAGCATTCCAAGTCATCCTCGATACCGGATCATCTGATCTCTGGGTGGCTTCCACAGGATGCACTTCCTGTCCACAGGGTACACCTTTGTTTGATACTACAAAGTCGTCTTCGCTTTCACTATCTCAACAACCCATAACAATCACCTATGGATCCGGGGAAGTCGTAGGCACTGTTGCTACAGACACCGTCGACATGGGTGGCTTTACTGTGTCGGGTCAGACTCTGAGTAAGTAAAATGGCATTTTGATTTTTTTAAAAAGAAATTAGATTATTTCGATCGGCCCGGCTATTATTTATTATTATGACCGTGTCTTCGTGCTGCGCATCTGCACTGCACTGCACTCTGCTGATCGTCAATATTTTTAAAGCTGTCGTCTCTGACGTCTCGTCTGGCTTTCTGACCAATCCTGTGTCTGGTCTGATGGGGCTCGCCTTCCAAACCATCGCAAAGTCAGAGGCGACGCCATTCTGGGAAGCGCTCGCAACTGGCAACTTTCTCTCATCCCAGGAGATGAGCTTCTGGCTCACGCGTTTCGTCAACGACCCCACGGCGACAGCTAACGAGCCTGGAGGTGCGTTCACACTCGGTGGCACCAACTCCAGCTTGTTCGCTGGCGATATTGACTTTGTCGACATCCCGACCGGTGTGACACCGAGTTTCTGGCTTCTGCCATTGGAAAGTACGTTGAACGTCTCTCTTCCCGACATCATCCAATATATATATATATATATATTTCTGTGTTTTCTTCAGTGCTTATANTTTTTATTCTTAGCCGTCACTGTTCAGGGCAAGGCGGTGACCATCCCAACGGGCAACAATGCGCTCGCCGCGATTGACACAGGGACGACGTTGGTTGCAGGTCCGACGGACGCTGTACGGAACGTGTTTCAACAAATTCCAAACTCGGAACCACTTCAAGGCCAACTTGAGGGTTTCTTCGCTTTCCGTAAGTTTTTATCTATTTATTTATTTAATTCTTCGTAATGCCAACATTCATTTTTTTTTTTTGATTCTCAGCTTGTGATACGAATGTGAACGTGACGCTGAACTTCGGCTCGCGGACGTGGGCGATCAGTAACGCCGATTTCAATCTCGGTGCTGTGGACACTCAAGGGACCCAGTGTCTCGGCGGAATTTTTGATCTTGATGCCGGCACGGGCTCTGCCTCAGGCGGCCAAAGCAGTGGGAATCCCGCGTGGGTCATCGGAGACACTTTCCTGGTAAGGAGTCATATTTCTCCCGAAATCACTTGCTGAACGAATCTTTGTGNTTTTTTTTTTCTCTTTGTTTTTGGTATGACAGAAAAAATGTGTACACTGTCTTCAGCAACAACCCGCCCTCGGTTGGCTTCGCGCAGCTCTCTGACGCCGCTGGCGGCTCCCAAGGTACGAGCCCCTCTTCGTCGTCGTCATCGGCGTCTTTGGCACTGACGACATCCTCCCCGCGTCCCGCGCCGACGTCTGCCTTGTCGTCTGTGCCCCTCCCTGCGTCCATCTCCGTGATGTTCTCTCCGTCTGGCTCCGGCTCCGGCTCTGGCACGGACACAGATNCCCCAGCCGAGCGGCACCGCCAAGATCACGTCGGGCGGTGTCCCGCTGCCAAGCAGCTCACAGGTAGGCAGCGCGAGCAGCGCAGGACGCAGCTTCGCGCCGCTCCTTGGCTCGGGCGCATTGACAGCAGCATTGAGCCTGTTCGGCGGTGCACTGGGCTCACTGACGCTGACGGTGTTGTAGACTTCCCGTTCCGGAAAGGAGGACGACTCGTTCGTAAAGTCACTCAGTGGGGGACCCTCCCTTTTTTTTTTTTGTTGTTGTTGGATGCTTTGGAATTCTATTTCTACCTTGAAGANTTTTTTTTTTAATTTTCAATTTTCAGGACTTTGTACTGATGCTTTCTTATTGCTATGAATACCAAACCCTGTCCTTTCCCCTTGCATAGAATATCACATGTCTCTACACGCACGCACACCACGGTATATATATAATTTTTTGTTTCAACATGTACTTATTTATTAGAAATGGAAAGGGTTTTGTAGTGTCCGAGAAAGGATGTCAGCTGGTGTGAACGAGACCGTGATGACTGCTGCGCGCTGCGCAGCTGATCGTGCTGGCCTTCACGGTAGAAAGGTTCAAGACTGGGGGACATCATCGGATCGGATACTGTCTGCTTGCTTTTTGCTTTTTGCTTTTTGCTTTTTGCTTTCTTTTTTTTGTTTTTGTTTTTGCTTGTGTGCTGCATTGCACGCGCATGACTCTCACAATCGTGTTGGACAAACCGTCGAGAAAAGGATCTTCGACTAGTTCAGTCATATTACATTACATTACATTAATTGCTCAGCCATACGCATGGACCTCACATTAGTATTTCTGTTNAAAAAAAAGTAATAATAATAATAAAAAGGTACCTCGCACTCGCTCCGGGTAATCTATCCAAAGAATGACTGCATACTGTTGCTGTTTCTGGCTTACGATTGAAGTCTGCGTCAGTTGGAGTTCCGAGACACCTGTCGTGAGTCGTGAGTCGTGAGTATATGATAGCGTTCAGCTGGTTGCCGGTGAGACTTCCGCCCGAGTTTTAAGAGAGAAAGAAGAAAGAAAAAATGGTTTCAAAGTCAATTGTAAGTTATATTAATCGTTTACATGAACAAGATAAGTAAGTAACAGAAACAGGCCGCTGAGCTCCGCGTCATCTGTTGTCCAGTCACCACCGAGTTTTGGCATGGACTGCACCCGTGTTGCCCATCTCACTCTATTTCCCTCAAGAATCGCGAAGGCCCGCGAAGAAGATAGGCTTCTTTACTCACATTCGAGGCAAAGTGGTCGCTTTTTTGCAACTTGAAAGTTGAAAACGCGACCCCCTCCCCTCCCGCGACCGTCACTCGGCTAAATGGATCTGCCTCGACTGGCTGGACGGCAAATTGGTATAAGAAGAAAAGAAAAAAAAGCGAAATNAAAAAGAAAACAATTAGGAAGAACAAATCAGCCTCCATGTCTCAGCCATTCGTTATCTGCTGAACGCTGAATCTCCACTAAAGCCTCGCCAAGGGAGACTGTCTGCGAAGAGAAGACAAAAAAAAGTGCCTTGGTCGGACCTTGCAAACGCACTGGCAGCTGTGAACATANTTTTTTTTTTAAAATTCAAAGCTATACTCAAGGCTGTTCGAAATACCCGCAACGCAGTCATGCTCCGCGTGCATCATTAATATTGTCAATTGTGATTGAGTTTACTTACGACTATGGTCCTCCCCATACCACCCTTGCACGGCCGAACGCACAATCTATTTAACAGGTAACGTCCACTGGCACTGGCGAGCCGCCCCATGCCTCCTAAACCAATTCCCAGACTCATATCAGATCCCATGTGCGTGTACTGGCCCTATATATTGACTCTACCCTTCCCTCGAGTCCTTCAAAAGACACACTCTCCCCTGCGGCTGACATTCGCTTCCGGCAGTAACCTCCCAGCACTTGGCCGCGCAGTCCCACATTCCTCGTCGATCACAGAACTTATTGTCCAGTCCGCGTATCAGGACACTGCGAAAACGAAAGGAGAAGGACATGGTACGTCCATGTCGCAGCTCTGAAGCGTGCATGGAATGTTCACTTATGCATATTGTGCAGCAGGCAAATAGCATATCCGACCATTTTGCGGAGGCGGATGCTGAGGCTCGGGCTCAGGGTATCACCAAGGTGAGCAGCGCTTCTCTTCTACCGAACTGCTGTGCTTGTGTCTCCCAACTTCCCGCCTCGCTGCTCCCTTATACGATGGAGATAGGAGCGAAGCATCCGTGTCTTCTTTACTTATCTGCCCCGTATTCCAGACTCTCACTCTCTTCTCCGGTCGCAAAGCATCGCTTCCGCTCGACATCATCGTAATCGGTTGTGGCTTGGGTGGTCTCGCGGCCGCGCACGCACTCGGCCACGCAGGGCACCGTGTCACGATAGTCGAGTCCGCCCCTGCCATCGGCGAAATAGGTGCTGGCATCCAGGTGACACCGAATGTCAGCAGACTGCTGATCAGGTGGGGCCTCGGGGAGCAACTGAAGAAGATTGCAGTGAAACCGGAGGCCATCGCTTTTCGAAAATGTAAGTTCCAAGTACAAATATACGAAAAAGGGAAGGGGGGGGGTGGCAGGTAAAGGGAAAGAATGTACCTGACTTCATTTTTCCTTCATTTCATTTCAATTGCAGATAAGACGGGCGAACTTGTCGGGTGGACGAAATGGGGAGATGTCATGGAGAATGACTACCGTTCTCCCTATTTCCATATCCACCGTGCGGACTTCCATCGGCTCCTCCTCGACCTCGCAGCGCCTCTCAGCACGCTTAGATTGAACAGCACGGTTGTCTCCGTCGACCCTTCTACTCCGCGTCCATCAATCAAACTCTCCACTGGCGAGGTTATTTCCGCTGACCTCATCGTCGGGGCGGATGGCGTGAAGAGCATGGTCCGCGAAGTTGTGCTCGGAGAACCTGTGAAGGCGGTTGCGACTGGGGACGCGGCGTATCGTGCCATCATACCCACGGAGAAGATGCTTGCCGACCCCGATTTAAGGCCGTTCGTCGAAAATCCGGAGATGACCGCATGGATGGGCCCTGGGCGCCATGTCATGGCGTATTGCATTGTGCGCAGCCCTCTCTTCTTCCTGACTGGAGTGGAAAGCACGCGTTAAATAATAACCCTTTATCTCTCACTCTTTATTCTGCCGATATTTTAAAAAAAAAAAAAAGCGCGCGAAAAGGGAGTATAATCTTGTTTTGATTCATCCCGATGACGGGTCAGTCGAGTCGTGGACTGCGGAAGGTAGCGCGGAAAAGATGCGTGCGGACTTTGCTGGCTGGGAACCAAGGTCAGCGAGTTCTCTTTAAAAAAATGATGCACAGGTAATTATGCCAAATTTGCACCTTAGGGTTGAGAAACTCCTATCCATGGTCCCCTCAACATTAAAGTGGAAGCTAATGGACCGGCAGCCGATCCCGACGTGGATCCACCACGAAGGGCGTGTCGTCCTCTTAGGCGATTCATGCCACCCTATGCTCGTCAGTAAACTCCACTTTCTACTCAGAAGRAAAAAAGAAAAAGAGAGGGGGGGGGGGGAGGACAGTGAGTCAATGCTCACCGGGTTAACACACACAGCCGTACCGCGCACAAGGCGCAGCGATGGCGATCGAGGACGCCGCCGTGCTCG
>SGPK01000617.1:0-12806 GCA_004802695.1 Phellinidium pouzarii
ATTCTTAATTCCGTTAATACGATCGTTGATCTCGTCTGCGCTAAGATCGTAGGCACCTTCACGCTGTATCGGGCTTACCAGCCCACTGCCATTCTCGTCACTGTCAGATCCAGCGTTCGCTTCCACATCAGCTATGAACTCAGAGCGGCGCGAAGGAACAGGAGGAATATAAGCGGAGTGGAAAGCACGAGACTGGACACCTGCGCGGCGGAATTCGGCAGATGGACGACCACGTGCTGAGCTTGTGCCATCGCCAGTGGATGCACGCGAGAAGCGAGTGTCGGCAGCGAACGATATTCGAGAAACACGTCCCACGCTGCCTGCCGTAGAGTGCATCGGTCCTCGAAGACCAACACCAGGACGGCGAATCTGTGCCATCTCTGGTTCTGTAATATTCGCTTCAGTGGGTATACCCTCAACTGCGAATGTGCTCATCGGGCGAGGGACGCCGATAACCGCAGATTCAGACCAGACAGAGCTCCTGTTCGGACCTGCCATGCTCGCCCGCACAGCAGCTTCTGCACCCCGAGACGTCATGCTCCTCCAGTCCATAGACACCACTGACATACGCTTGTCAACAGCTTCGCTCCATCTCTTGCGTTTCACGGACTCGCGTGCCCGAGTAATCTTGATATAGATACCCAGCGCGATACCGATAACGATGAGTGGGACGAGCACAGCAGCAGCTACAACGCCCTTTGATAACCCTCCACCCTTTGATTCCAGGTTGTTCACCTGTGTTACATTCGGGTCCGTTGAGGACTCCATTCCTATATCACTGGCGTCCGAGCCGGCAGCGGAGGCGTCGTAGTTGGCAGTAAAGATGGGCCCAGCAGGGAGCGGGGCGAGGAATGAGGGGCTCCCAGATTGGACGATGGATATCTGGAGGTTGACAGAGGCAGTCGAGTTCCACCACTTGGGTTTAAGCGTGGCCTGCATGAGTTGACATATCGAGCATTGAGCAATAAGATGTTTAAGACTTTAGATGCATACACAGACACTCGTACTTACATTGTAGCTTCCACTAGAGAAGCCGACGTTTTGGAACATTTGAATCAATGACGTTTGCTCGTAAGGAGCATAAAGATAGATGTCTGCCGCGGTGGTATTCATGCAAGTACTATCCCATGAGAAGGTAACGGGATTGCTGGTATCGACCTGCTGTCCAGAGGTTGGAGTTTTGATGAAACCCCCCGATGCGCATACTGCTAAGGCGGCCAGATAAATATCAGATGAGCAAGCCATATTTAGAACACTCACAGTCCCGTTTGGTTTTGCTGCTGTGGGCGTTCTTCGCAGCACCCGCATGGCCAACGCGGAAGGTAAGCAAGCCTCGACCCATGGCAAGATGATATTCGAAATTATTGAGAGTCAGACAGTTGGAGAAAAGAGTGTAGCAGCCAGGGCTGGCTAGATTCAAGGGGGAAAAGAGAGGAAGGGGTCGTAATTGAGCGCGACAACGGTGAACAGATGACAGTCAAGAACAAGCACGGGCTTGTGGCGACGCGTGCGACAGCCGAACTCCAATTAGTTGATATTTTAGACTCCGACACGGAATATCGCGTCGCCGATCATGTAGATCTCAGGTGAATCAAATCTTGTCTTGAACGGTAATACGCACAAATTTAAACAAAAATCATAATTTAATTGTACAACACAGAAATCACCTCCGGAGATACTTGCAACTAATTACTTTTAGTTTTTCCTCTCTGTTCCATATTATCCAAAACCCTCGTTATTTGACCAGAGGCTCTATGCATGCCTACGCCCACCGCAATGATTACTGCGATGTCTACGAATAAGAGGCTTGATGCTGCGCTCATGAAGCGCGGGGCGAACACTTTCCAAACCATGAGGTGCCTGCGGAGCCATGCAGCACTTGCGGCACTGCTGAGCAGCAACACGGCATAACAAAGCATCATACCGATAGCTGCACGCACGCTCCCTCCAAGTGTGGCCGAACTCGCGGCAGCGCCAGGGACAGGCTGTCGCTGCCAGCAGGCTAAGAGCGGCACTGCAAGAGCAAGCACGATCACAGACCCGAACGTATTCAGAATGACCGATACATGAGTTAAGATGGGCGTAGCAACGGGCGTCAGCACGAATGCTGCCTTCCACTGCATGGAGGAGACAGTTGCCTGGTGGCCGGTCGCGTGGAAAGCATGTATGCCAAGCTGTGCAAGAGGGACAAGCTGGTCGAACGAGAAGGATGAGCTCACGGTATTCTCGCGGTCGAGCACGGAAGAGAGATTGGCACTCGCCAACGAGGCGTTAAGAGCCCGCACGTCCCGGACACTGTCGGCTACCTCAAGGTGGGCAAGGACAGCGACTACTGTGAGAGCGAGTACAACCTGGCCTGTCAGCTGGGAAGTCAAGTAGACTAACGAGAAGCTAAGACTCCNAAAAAAGTAGGAACGATGAGCCGCACGAGTTCGAGTTGACGACAACGACGGCGTTTGGTTTCGCGTCCGGAGCCTTCGGTTCAGAGACGCGGATCTCTAAGCACAAAGGATTGAACCACCAGTACGTATTACCCCCTATCAATACGCCAAAAAAGGTGCACCGTGCAAGTATCGTCCGAGCGGATCGNAAAAAAGGATGTCCAGTCGTCTCCGAAAATCTGCGCCGTCTCCACCCATTCGAGTATCCAGCAAACGCTGCCGGCAAGAAGAGCCGGGCGAAGGACATGCGTCAAAAATTTAGGTGCGATGCCTTTGTCAGACCCAGAAATGGCGAGGAAGCGGCGCATGACAACGGGGAGCAACAGCGAGACGGGAAGCGAGAGCAAGATAATGGCGGGCGGTGACGAGGATATTGACGAGGATGCATAAAACGTAACATGACAGTAGGGCTGCTGTTCTTCTCGGCATACTGTACTCATCGCTATCAGACGCACACAAAGGGCGTAGAGACCAGAGAACAAAAGGATGCGCCGGCGGAGATGCGCATCTGGTGACGTTAGACCTGTTCGCACCGCCGGGACGAGGCCGGCGATGAGGAGAAATGGAACGATGCGGTCCTCCCAAAAGGTAAAGGAGTTGGAGAGGAAGCATAATGCGTGCAAAATTAACATGAATGGGATAGACGTGATTGACGGCAGGCTTAAAGCAGGGATAGCATCCAGGAGCAAAATCGCGCATGACGCGAAAGCTGCACTCATCAACGCGATATCAGTCAAACTTATGCCCGGTAGAAAACGTCCTAGAGCAAGATAAATGACAGGACTAGCAATGACACTCACGCCTATGCTCCGAGCGATCTTATTGACTCGCTTAGTCGACCACTTCTCCCAATCTATGACTGCACCCAGACGATTGTAGAGAATAGCTACAGTGATTACAGACAACCCAAGCACCGCTAGACCAATGTACATCTGTAGAATATTAAATTGCGCCCAAAGCGAGCGGCACACTTCCAGTGAGAACTGCGTATAGGCAAAATGCGCAGATAAAGTAGAGCCAGAAATTTCCATTGAAGTGGTTTTCCAAGCAGCTTCTAACGAGGACCATAAGCCATCAAGCTCTCTCCCATAAGAACTTGAACGATACACGTTCAAGTAACGATTGATTTGTTCTGCATTGAGCTTTACCGCAACATCCAGCGCTGATTTGTAGCCGATCGCCGCCCTAGCGAATAGTTCCGGAATGATTGAACCAAGGTTATTGAAAGGGATGGGCAAGCCCAGAAGGAGTGATACCGTCGGGACGATGTCAATCTGTTGAATCCACCGATGCGCTACCGTGGCTTCGGGGTAAATTTCTTTCGGAAGAATTTCAGGAGGTATCGACCCTACATGTATGTTGTCTTGCAGAGGTATACCTTTGCTATAAATCCACATTGCCGAAGACGTCTCGAAAACATCGTCGCCTCCGTGGTCTCCTTTCCTGTCCATTCCGTGGTCGCCGAGCACAACAAGCAGTGTATCGTCCTCCATAAGGTCGACGACACGACGTAAGACATTATCCATCTGAAGAAGCTTCGCCTTCATTACAGGATGATCGGGGCCAACGCGATGCCCAACATGGTCAACACCGAGGAAATGACCTACAATTGCATCCCAAGAACCCGATTTATCTTCTAAAAGCGGAATGAGGTGCCGAATAACGCCCTCATCTACGGTGTGCAAGTCCTCGACATTGAAGGAGTCGTAAGGATGGGTCATATTGGGAGAAAAGAATGTTGGGAAGACTGTCATCCATGTATCATCGCCCATAAACGCGACCTTCAACATTTAAGCAAGGTACAAGACAATCGAGCCTAGAGGTCTGCTCACTCGTTTTCCCACCCTGTTCAGCTGGCCTATGAGCGAATCCTCTTCGATAGAAGATCCTCCAAAACTTGAACCGATATCGACGAACGTCGGAAGGGAGCCCGTTGTAATACCTTTGATGCGCTGCATAGTCGTGGTCGGCGGGTCCGAGAAAGCATGGTACAAGAACGAATGTGCTGGTTTCTTGGTAGAAAGCTCCCTCGGAAGTGTCAGAACGTTGTGATGAAACGGGGAATTAGGTGCTGGCGGATCGGGCGAGACAAAGTCAAAGCGGAGGGCGTCGATGACGAGCAGCACAAGCCGCTGATGCGTAGCTGGCACACAAGCACCATCTGCGCACGAGCTGCTATCTGACAGAGCCATCCTGGTAAGTAGAAAACCCCTTGTGAAGAGGTACATGCCCGCTAGGTGGACGAAGAATACCCAGCATAAGACCGAGATGGCCAGAGGAGTGCCTTTCGGCTTCCACGTCCACATCCCGACTGCAGAGAAANTTTTTTTGACCTCTTGAGCAGCTTTTGAGCTACTTGACAAGTTCTGCCGCATCGTTCAGTGGACGACCTCAACAAAGAACACGGTACGTACCTGAGAAAATATGCAAACAAGTGGTAGACAAACTAATAGCAAGAAAAGTGGACGCGTCGCGTTCACGTTAGTTACGAATCGTACGACGCGTCAAATTTTGTACACAACTTCGGACAGGCGACATTTTATATTTTTTCTGTTTATCATTTAATAAGAATGAATTTTTTTNAAAAAAGTGATTTACCACAGTTCATAATTAAAGATGAGAAGAGATTCACTTTGATCAGATGTATACTGTACAGTAGAAGTGTTTTACAACGAGATAAGCCAGCCATTGTTTATAAGCGTTTTTGATTCTTGTAAATCTTTAAAGCTATATTCTTTGGATGTTTCCTTCCAAATTTATCTACAATCTATACTCCGTACATCGTCTTCGCATTTTCTCTCGCTTCGCGCATAACGCGATCTGTATCGTAGGGTACTCCAGCCTCCTGTGCAACACCCGCGACAAACTCAGCCGTCCATGGCAGCATTCCGGTATGGCAGAGTGGCAGCCGTGCACCCTTTTTCAGTTCTTTTAAGGACGTGTAGATATTTCCCGGGATCATGTAGGGAGCATCGGTTTCTAGGAGGATGCGAAGGGGACGCGATACAGAGGACTCGGACGGTTCGGGAGAAGAGGAGAGGTAGCGGACGACGGCGGAAGTATTGAGATTCGTAGAATACGTGATTACACCTAGTATGGGATTAGTATGGCCGCTGCAAGTCCTATAAGAAAGACAGACCGGTTACGCCAATGAAAAGATTCGGAAAGTATTCTAAAAGCCTCTTTGCAAACTCTGGAGAGTCGGTGAAGCAGTGGATATGTATCTTTTGTTTTTCAGAGCTTAGCAGCGTGAACGCCAGATGTTATTTGACCTAGGCTCTCACTTTATGATCTTTAGGCACGACTTCTTTCAATATGCGTTCGGTGTCCTCTTCGGCCTCACGAGTGTGAATAGTCAATGGCTTTCCGAGTCTTATTGCGTGCTTCAACTGCCGAATGAAAACCTTCTGCTGTACGTCGCGCGGTGAGAGATCATAGTGGTAGTCGAGTCCAATCTCTCCCCACCCGACATTCCGAGGATGTGCCATCGCCTCAAGTCTTTGGAGGTGTCAACAAATACGACGAGTAATGCCAGTAGAGATTAACTAACATATCTGCTTCCACTGAATCGTCGTAGTCTTTTGCTTCATGTCTAGGAATGCCATGTCACGAACTTGAACCGCTTCAACATTTGAGTTGGCTCACGGATGCACACCTAAATCACATCATATTGAAAACGATTTAGACTGNAAAAAAATCACAAAGACGAGCTCACCCATAACGAACCAGTACTCTATTCCGTTCCATTTCTCTATCCTCGACTCCGGTGTCAGGGCAGAATCTGCAAGCTCTTTCCATATAGCTTGCACCGGGGCCTCGCAATACACGTCGACAATTGCCTCCACATTCTGACCCTGATAGACTCCACGTACAAAATCGAACAGTCTCTTCGCATAATTGCCCGAATCATACTTGCTCTGGTACGCTGAGAACGTTGAAACCAGATGCGTATGCGTGTCAACTATAGGTGCGGCTGATGGCTGCGATTCAGCTAGAAGCAAGTGCGATTCGTCTGGCGGCTCTGAACGCTTCTTGTTCTTTTTCCCCATCTTCCGTGATGTAGAAGATGTATGGACTGAGTGGGTATAGAAAAGGCTCGCACGTAGACGATGCTGTATTGGAAATGACTTCCTCAAGGAAGAGCGAGAAGAAATTGAGCAAAACAGCTTGACGAGACCGACTGTGAATTTTGAGCGACGAGTCAAAGCCGTGTGCAAGTGAGAAGTAAATGGTCGCTGTCCGCTTGGACCGGTCCCTCTCTGTCTTCCTCCTTTGTCCGCCAGCGGCCTTCAAAATCTATGCCAACAATTCTGGGATCAACCGCACAAGAAAGCTTACTGTGGTCAATGTCAATATCTGTATCCTTAATCTCTGAGTACTATCTTCAGTGATGTCAGGAGCAATATCATCCGAGTCTCGAGCATCATCATCTAGAGCCATGAACTTCATTGAGTATGTTGGAAATCATGTTCTCGTATATTGACACTGATATACACGTAGAATTGTACCAGTATCGAAGATACAGTCGCATACACGATACCTCTTTACACTGCGTTCGGGCGAGGGTACCTACCGTTCACTGCTGCTTTTCAGGCTCTCAACGGCTCCAGTTGCGCAAAGCAGCGACAGCGTTTCTACGGAGCCTTCATGGCCCGACAACGATGTCTCTCATATCGCCGAACAGCTCTATGTCATGGAGTCTGCTTGCCCTCATCTCGGTGCAGACATGTCTCATGCAGACATCGAGGAATGCGAGACTGGGATAGTCGCAGTTTGCCCATGGCACAGGTCCGTGTACTAGACTAAATGTACTGGGAAGATCACTTTTATCCATAAATAATCCAGATATGATTTTGATATGAGGTCTGGGAAGAGCGACACAGGATTGAGAGCCTGCGTTTACCAGGTCGAAGTTAGAAGAAGTGCAATTGATACAGAAACACTGTCAGTTTGGATAAAGTCACCGGAAGAGGCGAATTTCTGGAGACTGGTCGAATTCAGACCTGTCTCAGAGGGTAGGTCTGGTGACCTCATAAAGTCCGATGGTCCTTATATTTATTTATCCACAGAATTTGCTGACCCTCCACCTGCTCCAAAGGAAACAATATCATCGATAGACATCCCTGACCTTATCACACTACCAGAAGATATTGAACCTGCGAAGAATCCACCAAAAACCCTCATCCAATGGGCTGTTCTCATTCTCAACACATCGCATCCACAATTGAAGGTAGATATTACTTCGCCCTCTCTTTTTAAATCGGATTTCTCAAACAAATTGAATAGGTTGAGAGGACAAGGCACGCAGTGAATATGTTCCGTTCAGGAAAACTTTCATCGATAGGGCGTGGACCGTCAGCACCGAAGCCTCCCGACGTACCTCCCCGGGAGGACCAAATGAGATTTGTTGATGCCAATCATGCAGCGAAAAGAAAGAGTCGAGCTGCAATGCTTCATGCACTAGCAAATATTGAGCAATGGGCGTAAGTGTGCTACTATATTCTTGATTACCACACACGTAATAAAGATAATACTTTCCTAGGATTGATCTTGCGTGAATTCACAAAACGTTGTTGCTCTGTTCTGCTACTTACTTCTATTCATTATTAGATGGGATGCGATAGCCCGGTTTGGCCCCGCTAATCCCACACTACCTCACCAGTTCTTCTCCGACTTCACCAAGATCGCCCTAGACGAGGCAAAACACTTCTCACTGCTTCTCTCGCGGCTCTCCGCACTCGGGACGCCGTATGGCGTACTCCCCATCCACGCTGCACTCTGGCAGTCCGCAACCGAGACTGCACAGTCAGTGCGCTCCCGTCTTGCAATCGTTCATCTCGTACATGAGGCGCGTGGGCTAGATGTTAATCCTGCGACGATAGCAAAATTCGCAAAACAAGGTGACACAGAGTCCGTCGCAGCGCTCACGATCATCCACAACGACGAGGTCACGCATGTTACGGCGGGTCATCGATGGTTCACCTTCGTCTGTGCCGAACAGGGCGTGGATCCCGTGCCAACGTTCCGCGAGGAGGTGAAGAGGCATTTTTCTGGGCGCCTGAAAGGCCCATTTAATATGATTGATCGGGAAAAGGCGGGATTGACGAGGGATTTCTACGAAGACCTGGCTGGAGAAATGGGAAAGCCACATGAATCAAATAAAGCATTCGTAATAAAACCAGTAAAACCAACAGAGGGAACAGTATGAAAAGTTGAATACGAGAGCTGACTTGTTGTGTGTGTAACCAAATACATCTATAGACAGGCAAAATTAATCGCTTAAAAAAATCATAACTATTCTGCGTCCAATCAGTATCCTATATCCTTCGTCTCTTGTTAGAATCAGGAGCAAACCGACAAGAAGCTGTATTACTTTATGATCTGTACTTCTTAGAAGCCTTCAGCTGACTCTTCACAATTTCAATCTCCATTCGCAATGCATTTATACGACATTGAGCATACACTTGACCTTTCTCTAGGTTGATAGTGATCTAGGCCGTATGCTCCGACCTATTAGAGGCGAGGTTGATTCAGATATTGCACTCTTCCTTAGACGTTTATGTATGTGTGAACATATAGCACCGCTCCCCTGTAAAATGCTGATTTCTCGTTGGACGAGCCTTACTTTAGAATCCTTCGCTTTTATGAGACTACATTGAGGGGTGGTCATGCCTAAACTGAGCTGTCGAAGTGCGAAAAAGGTGTAAACTTCAAGCAACAGTGTCTGTAGTTCTGTATGGTTGATATGTCAACGGCATCCACATATAATGAGAGTTTTTGCAGGTTGAGTTAATGGCCCAAGACTATAGGAAGTGCATGTAGAGTGAGAAGGGGTGCTTGTGATATAACAGGCTGCCAGGCTAGCTGCAGCTCTTCCAGCTTCGGACACCGGCTGACAAAAGACATCAAGTCGGCATCATTCATTTCAAGCCTACGATGATACGAAAATGTAAACTGTGTGAGATGTGGAAGGATAATAAATCGTTCCAGAATGTGTATAATAATGTTGACATCGTTGTTGGTTTGAGTGTTGATGTTTGACTCGTAGGAGCTCGTAGAGGCTGTGTCACCATCAATCATGATGGCGAAATCAATGTCTACGAGAGTCCGCTAAAACTGAGTTCAGAGCTCTCGCTTCCTCCCAGTAAAGTGACTGAATAAAGAACGATAAAAAGCAAATTTGCTCGTTAAAAAGATTGCCTTGAGGTCTTCCAAGCAAGCGTTATCTCCAGTGATGACAAGCAAGGGAATTTGAAAGTGCTAGGACTAGCACTTATTCTTGCTGGAGTTTCGCAATTCGACCATACTCATTTTCCCCTTCGAGTGTTTTTATCATCCAAGTTGAAGCCGATCTTCCCAAGGTGCGGAACTTGAAGTTGCGAAAGCACGCCGAAGTAATTTGGCACCCTTGTCTGCAAAGNAAAAAATCATAGTATCCAGGGAACATAAACTCAATATGAGTATTCGCAAGCTCTTCCCCGCATCAGGATCGTCCTAATTCCACATTTGACCGAACATGAAACATATGGGGTGCCCGTGTCGCTACATCCTCGAAAGAGTCTTCAAACGCAGTCCCGTGCTACTCAAAATAGACAGATGTTGCACTCTTGGGCTAAGGAAAAGTACGTAGTCGAACATATCATAAGTTCCGATATGTAAATATAACTTAACAGGATTTGGTAACAGACATAATGTGTGCCTTCTGCAAGCGATTTCGTGCAGCACTGACGCATCTAGATCAGCATCCCATTGGTGAGAACTTCTCATGTATAGAACCTTGACACGTGGAGCAACTTTGTTGAAGCGCATCCAGTTTTCTGCGCTAATGGAGACGGACAATTCAGGCAACGTTTTCCCTGTATACCAGTAATAATCACGTTAGACAACGAAAGCTAACGAAACGAGTGAAAGTCTCACCCCCAAAATGTTGCTACTGTTATCCTTTTCGATCAAGGGACAAATCAAGGAGAAAAGGTTCACGAGCAAATACACCTCTCTCCATAAATTATCAAGGCCAGAAGGTGTCCATCGTTTGCAAACGCGGGTGCGACTCGCTTGCGACATTCGATCTACGAAGAACATAATCGTATCAAAAAGTTCCCGTACAGCGAGCACTTTTTTTTATGCGTATGGGACGATGATGGAGACCGCAGTGAAAGTACCTCCACCATACTGTCGTTAAATCAATATAAATCAAATAGACCTGAGGACACGTAATAGATTCTTCGCTTTATAATTTCTTCTAAATAATTCCTGCTTTGTCCGTTGTAACGTACTAGTACAACCTAGAGTCATGTCAAGTAGACCATCCGCATGCCATCACATTTAAACATACTTCGCCACTTGGTTTTCAAGAGCCTCAACTCGAGCTTTCAGACGATAGATCTCCCTTCTCGCCTCCACCAACCGAACTTGCTCCCGTTCCATCAGATTCTTCATGATTGGTACCAGCTTCCATACTTCTGACCAGAGTTGCCTGAACGACTCAAACAATGCTGCATGCCCTCTTTCCAATGGAGCTGCGTTGACTAAAGAGTGCCAGGACTGCTTTGTGCGGAACGTGAACGGAGGCGCAATTCTGCAAAGGTACTCGGCAACAGCAACCGTCTGCGCGTCACCGATCGGAGAAAGACCAAACTCGAGGATCCTGAGGTTCGAGAATTGTTGCTGCGTTAGGCTAGTAGGTTCTTCTCCCAATAGCGCTTCTTCTGGAGAAGGAATCGCGCCGGTGCAGTTAACGTACAAGGCCAGGTGGCGTAACTGCGGACAGTGTCGTGCAACAATAGGTAGTGCATGGAGGGTCAGAAGCGGGATGTCGCCTATACGCGTAGGCTTAAAAGACAACGATAGTTCAACGAGATGTGGCCATCCCCTAACAAGAGAATCGAGGTCCGTATTGGATATATGCAGCATCCGATGATACGACAGTGTAAACACCCTCAACAGAGAGAGATCATACAGCGGCTCCAAAATGTTTATAGTGACAAAGTCGATACCACCTTCCTCAGTGGGACGTAAGATGTCTCCCAAAGATGGAGAGTCAATAATCTCGAGTACATCGTCGACTCTAAGCTCAAGAAGTCCCGGACACGCCTTCGACGCACGCAAGAGAAATGAATAAAGAGTTTCTGCCGTTTCGAATTGCGGAGAGCAGATAGATAAACTTGTCAGATGAGGTGGAGAGCAGCCCACGACCAAGAATGTGCATGCTTCATCAAGTGGGAGAACCAGCTGGAGCGTAGTAAGACTAGGGAAATTCCCCCCCTTAAGTTCAAGGTAGAAGCTTNAAAAAAGTCCTTCTCACTATGCCATCGTCATTGCTCAGGGTCTCTATTTCTTCAAGCAGAGGATGCTCGGTAAGAAGGGTAATTAGATTAGATTGGAATGCGTTCAACGAAAATCCAACGGTTCGCAACTTCGTCTGAGCACGTAAGAATGTTGTTAAGCTGTCCATCTCGTAATGGGTAGGCAACCATAGTCTCAATTCAATGAGCCCCGTAGTGCGATCGACCAACTCTTCGAATAATGACTCTATGAGCGCATCATCGTGCGGCATGTAAATTGCCAATCGTTGTAGGTTTTCACCGACCAGAAGTGACACAAATTCGAGCAGTGATTTATCGAGCGAGGCCGCCACCTCCAAGTCAGTAAGAGCCGGTAAAAGCGAGAGAGTGCGACGTTTATGAGCCACCTCTAAAAGCACACTGGAGCTGTAAACAAAGTGTATACCGCCCTCCCGCACACATGAACGCAGTCGAAGATGCTTGATGCGCGATGCATACGTATTGAGGCGAGTCCAATCCTTCGCTCGGACTTTGTTAGCAAACTTCAGCTCATGAGTTTTCCCCTGTATTACACCATGGATCAGATTGCTATATATAGTATTCACTAGAAAGATATAGCTTACTTGTGGGCGGTCTCTTGTCAAAGGCGACAACAGCGAGAAAATAGGTTCCGTGCTGTCCATAGATCTCCAGAGACTATCTAGCGCAGTATTCGACCAGGATTTGCAGGCACGAGCGCATCGCGCCTTCGTCTCGCGCGTAGACTCGTTGAGAATGGTATCCAACAATTCTTCTACGGCCATAACGCGTTGCATGGCAGAGGTACCATAGCTGTCTCGGGGTACAGAAGCTAGAACTTGCGCAGGGTCCATGTAAAATTTCAATTTCTTTCTGTGTGCAACTATGCGTGAAGACTTGAAGATAGGGTACAACAAGACAAGTAATTAGTTACATTAATAAGCAGTCACGTGAAATCAAGTCGGGTCGGAGATAGTTGTGGGTTGTGGAATTATCATATACTGTTTCAACGGTCTACTAGTATGTGGCAGCCGCATAAATGTCGAATTTTGTTATATTTGCA